>PVKB01008088.1:0-21887 GCA_004027205.1 Ctenodactylus gundi | reverse complement strand
TGAGATAGTTGTGATCTGGATCTCTCATATCAGAAAGACCATTGGATGTTTCACCTTCTGCTTCTGACTCACTTCACTAAGCATGATGTTCTCAAGCTTCTTCCATTTGCCTGCAAAAGCCTCCACGCTGTTGGACTTAAACCCTCTTCTTTTTTATCTCCCCACTATTTCCCCCCCCCCCCAGATTTTATTGATATGTATACGTGCAAAATTCAAGGTTTACAATGGAGTTGAGCATTTTGTGCACATACATATCTTGTCAAGGTGACAAGGACTTTCCCACTCTCCTTTTGTCCCTCCCCCTGCCCACTCCTCCCTCATCATCCCCTACCCTACTCTCCTCTTTCACTTTGTCTTTTGTCTTAAGTTCCATAGGTGTTGTTATTAATATACAAATGTAATACTTAGTTTTTACGATGAATTTGGGTGTTTCGTGCACATATGTATCATATACAATCCCTTCCCATTTTCTACCCTCCCACCCCCTCCCTATCCCTTTCCCCAACTCTGGCTATCACTTAATATGGTTCCAAAGAACGTCTGTGTTCTGGGTTTCTCAAGTCAGAGAAACCATACAGTGTTTAACACACTAATCTTCTGCACCTAAGTCATTTCACTCAAGTCACCACTCTACCCCAGCTTCCTATTCCTCTAATAGGTCCCCAGTGGTTAAATCTTGATGCCTCTTCTCTGAATCCAACCAATCCCTTTATTGGGATATTTACCAAAAGTTTTTTTCTATATTTTGCTCTATCTTTGTTGCTATTCTTAAACTTGGCCTTACCTACCAGTTCACATTAGAAAATAACTACAAGCATGTAGTTCAAAAGACTAGTAAATTTGGGAAAGAAGAAGAAAAAAATTAAATTTCAAATGCCTTAGCTGAATATTGGAAGGTACATACTTGTACATTCACAGGGTTATCTTTACCTCAATCAGTTTCCTTAGGATAAATTGTCATCAGTGACCTAATAAGTGAATTGCTATAATAAAACAAAGTTAAAACTATATCATATTGCTACATTAAATGAACTTAAATCTACACCACATAAATATACTTAAAGTGACAGATATGAAGGCAAATTTAGTTATTTCAGAATTTTTTTAACTTTCATAACTTATTGACTCATATTTCACTGATTACTCACATACTTTTTTTCTCAGCTCATTCTCCTCTAGCTGTTGTCATTTTTCTTCTGGGGTCGTTGGTGTTGCTGATCTCCCTTTCACTTTCTCAGTTTCCTTCAAGTATTCTCTGCAATACTGGCTCAGTGGCTGCAAATTCCTTTAAAGTTTCTCTGTCATGGAAAGTTTTAAGTTCTCCCTTTAAATGAAAAGATAATTTTGCTGGATATAGCAGTCTTGGTTGGCATTTATGTTCTTTTAGTGCTTTGATGACATTGCTCCATGATCTCCTTGCTTTTAGAGTTTGGATTGAGAAGTGTGAAGTTATCCTGATGAGCTTATCTTTGTAGGTCATCTTCTGTTTTTCTTTTACTGCTTTTAGTATTTTCTCTTTGTGTTGGGTTTCTAGAATTTTAATTATGATGTGTCGTGATGAGGGTCTCTTCTGATCAAAGCTGTTTGGTGTTCTATATGCCTGCAATAATTCCATGTTCATTTCTTTTCTTAGATTTGGGAAATTTTCTTCCATTATTTCATTAACCATGTTCTTTAAGCCTTTAGTCTTGTCCTCAGTCTTCTCCTGGATTCCCATAATTCTGAGGTTGTTTCTCCTTGAATCATCTATCAGCCGTTGTAATGATTCACTTTTTTAAAAATTTACTTTGTGTTCTTCGTGATAACTGTCACTTGTAAGGAAGAGACAACCGTGTGGACATCTCTGGTCAAGAATACCATGGTAGGAAAAAAAAACCTTGAAAACTAGTTGACATCATCAAAGGGTGTGACTCTATAGCCTAACTCTTTCCTAATACTCTACAGTCAAGTCAATGACTTGAGAATGCTTCTTGGCCCATAGTGGGCATCTCATTAGGTTGATGTAAAGGTATTCCATCCAAAGAAGAACCAGAGTATGATGACAGGACTGGAAGGATGGAGAACATGAGAGCACAGGAATATGGGACAGAGAAATTAGGTTTGAATATGTATCCCCTTTGGCCCCAATTGGATGTTAAAATCATGTCCTTAAAGTGATGGCATTAGGACTGAAGACTTTAGGAGATGATTAGATCATATGGGTGGGACCTTCACAAATGAGATTAGTGCTCTTATAAAAGAAGTTCTAGAGAACTACCTTGCCCCTTCTGCCATGTGAGGCAACGGCTAGGAGGTACTGTCTGTAAGCCAGGAAGTAGGCCTCCATCCTGACACTGAAGGCATCTTGGACCTCCCAGCATGCAGAGCTGTCAGCAGTCGTCTCCTGTTGTTTATAAGCTACACAGTTTGAAGATGGCAGTGGTGGAGGGTCATTCTGTCAGTGAATCTACATGGCCAGGCTGAAAGACAGAGATTTAGTAAGGGAACTTTGTCTTCACGCTAATCAGGAAAGGCATAGAATCTGTTGGTCCTGAGGGGCAACCAAAGGACTGGAGGAAAAGTTGCAGGAATCACTAACATGTGAACACAAGCTCCTGAACAGGGAAAGACTGGGAGCCAATGAATATGCCTGGAGCCTCAGAATGCAGGAGTGCTGAGCCTGCTGGTGGTTTGTAAAGGTGGTGGGTGCCTGCGTGGATTGCAGCCCAGTCAGTGGCTTAAAGGGTGCCGGTGAATTCTGGGGCTCTGTAGTCCCATAGCACCCCTTGGCTGAGGTGAGCCAGAACTCTGAATCATCCCACCTGCGGTGCAGAAGCAGAGAGGCCTCATCTGCCGGGCCTTGGAACTGCAGACTGTAGACGGAGACTGCCCAGGAAGTTGCAATGTTGGAGTCAGAGAACAGGTATCACAGCCAGTGTCTGCTGGCAAGTCCACAAGGCAGAACTGAATCAATTGCGCCACCTGGGCACTACCAGGACCTGCTGAGAGCAGGACACCTGTGCTTACAACCAGGAGCACCCTTGGACCTCTGGCTTGACTGACCTCTGAGTCATCCTGGTGGCAGCATGGAGGTGGCGAGAGGCCTGTCTGCCAGAGATACAGTGAGATCCGGGGCTTTGCAGGTGGAGACCCTCCAAGCAACTAACACAGGGGATAATTGTTCTTACTTTTCTTTCCTTTTCTCCATTGTTTTTAAATATTTATCCCCAGTCCCATTCTTTTTGGACTTTGTTTTCAATGGTTATAATGAATGGGCATTGTTTCTGTAATTGATTTGAGTTTTTCTTTCCCCCTTTTCTTTTTCTTCCCTTCCATTTCCCTCTGTTGCTGTTATTTGTTAGTTTCTGATTTTATCCCTCTCTAAACTCTTTATGTCCATTTTGAAAAAATCTTTCTAAAATTCTAAAGACACATTCTCTTCATTTGACTCAAAACTCTCCTTAATCCGTCTTAGTCTCATTTATAGTGCTTTCATTTATCCTCTATCCTCTGACCAAGGTTTGAGTTTTGTCAAGCTTTTCTTTATTATATAAATACTTCTTTATTTTCTATTACATACCCAAATCTAACTCCTGGTCTTAGTCTGCTCTCTTCATACTCCAATCACACTTACTAATAGTCTTGTTAAGTATCAATGATGCACAGCCATAGAGATGGACTAGTACAGATGCAATAATTGTATACCACTTAGCTAGAAGTATATTTTTAGGTAAATTTCTCTCAATATTATCATCAATAATATAACGATATCATGAACAAACTCTTCTAATAGATTACCTGACAATTTGTGTAGAAACCTTCATTAGTAGTACAGATCACATTTAGAATGTTAAGAGGGGGTTGAGTGTATATATCAATATTTGGTTAGAATAAATGTATAGCCAGTAGGTGTCAAGTACAAACATTGATATAAATATCTATCACACTCTTAAAGAGGGTATACTGGGGTGGAGGCTAATAAGGGTGAGTACTTCTGGTAATTTGGTTTGAGCTAGATAAGCACTATAGAGCTCTAATATTCCAATGACTATGGTATAAAGCTAACATTAATAGAACATTTTCATAAGTCATTTTTTAGGCAAATATAATGAGTGCATAAGCTGCACCTATAAATGTTAAAGTTAGAATAGTTGAAGTATTGAACTAGCTACTAAGTTCTACCAATATTTTGTGAATATTAGTTATGTACATGTAAATCTTTATTTAGAGTGTGGATGTTGACATTTATTTCCATATCCAACATAGAACAACACATATTTTTTTCTGTAGACCATATATAATTCTTTAATCTGTTCATCTTTCACACAGAAAAGTGGAGGAGATTAGGGAAGAAACAGAAGGTTGGTCATTGAGAAAACCTTCAAAATTAATAGCTGAATAAGATTAAAAAACGACATAAATTCTAAATCCTGAATGAACTCAAGGAAACATAAAGGACAGAAATAGTCTAATAAAAGAATTTGTATAATAGAGACAGAATCCACTGACACTACCTAAGCTACAACCTATTGCAATAAAACTGTGGGGGAAAGGAAGCAATAAATCACCTGCAAAGAGGCCCGACACCCCAGAAGCTGATAACATGGGTCCCAAAGTAGCAGAATTTATAAAAACGAATTCCAAAACAAATGGACCTAATAATAAAACTGAATGTTAATGGTCTCAACTTACCCATCAAAAGTTACAGATTGTCTGATTGGATCACAAAACAAAGCCCCATAATTTATTGCTTTCAAGAGACACACTTTACCCATTAGGGAAAACAGACTGAAAATAAAAGGATGGAAATAAATACTCCATGCAACTTGACCCAGGAAATAAGCAGAGGTAGCTTAGCTGTGCTATTCTCAGACACAACAGACTTCAAATTCAAACAGATAAGAAAAGATAAAGGTGGACACCGTATACTGGTTAAGGGAGCAATTCAACAGGAAAAAAATCACAGTTATCAATATATACACTCCCAACACTGGGCCAACTACTTTATAAAATAAAAGTTACTGGACTTGAAAGGTCATGTAGGGCCCAATACAATTATAGTAGGGAACTTCAATACCCCACTGTCACGTATACAGAGGTCAACTAGGCAGAAAATCACCAAAGAAATATTACAGTTAAAACACAGTGTGGAAACATGGGACTTGACAGATATCTACAGAGCGTTCCACCCAACATCAACATAATACACTTTTATTCTAAGCAGCACATGGGACATTTTCCAAAATAGACCATATTATAGACAATAGGGCATGTTTAAATAAGTACAAAGGAGTCAAAATCATTCCTTGCTTACTTTCAGGTTGTAGTGGGATAAAACTGGAAATCAACAGCAAAAAAGAAAAAAAACCCCACAAAACTAAAAATACACGGCGATTAAATAATTCACTACTGAACAAACAATGGATCACAGAAGAAGACAGGGAAAGAATCAAGAACTTCTTAGAGTTAAATGATGAAGAAAGCACATCATATCAGAGCCTATGAGACATAATGAAAGCAGTCCTAAGATGAAAATTCATAGCTACAAATGCACACACAAAAAAAGAGCAATCCCAAATAAACAATTCAATCATTCACCTCAAGGTCCTAGAGAATCAACAACAATTTAACAATTTAAATCAAAGAGTAGCAGAAGAGGACACCTATAATACCAACACTCAGGAGGCTGAGGCAGGAGGATTGCCTTGAGTCCAAGGCCAACCTGGGCTGCATAGGGAGTTCAGGACCAGCGTGAGCTACACAGTGAGACCAAGTCTCAAAAAAAAAAAAAAAGTAGTAGAAGAAAAGAATATAAAGAATATAAAGAAAAGAATTAAGAATTATAAAGATCAGAGCAGATGTTACAGAATTTTAAACTAAACAAAAACCAACTAATTAAAGAGTTGATTCTTTTAAAGGATAAACAAAATGAGAAAAATAATCTTACAGTTTGTGGTATTTTGTTGCAGCATTCTGAATAGACTAAGGCAGAGATCTTGGTGGGGGAGACTGTAGAAATGAGTGATGTTGTTCTGACAGTAGCCTCGCCCAGGAAAAGCACCCAGGCTCAGTTTGCTAAGAGGGGGTATCAGTTACTGCTTTTTCCATTGGCCCCTGAGGAAATGAACTCTTTGGCTGAGTCTGGTGGACCAGGATTACTTTTTATAGCTTATTTGTAAATGTGCTTGCATTTGCTTTTCTTATAATTTAAATCTCTTTTTATAAATTATGGTTATTTGAAAGACAGGTAGGGCTGGTAGAGGGTAACAAAAGACAATGGAAAAGAGGTGAGTTTATAATTTCTGTCCAATATAAATGATCCTATTATAAGGGGACGCATGTTTCTAAAAAGTGTAATGGCCCTTTGAAGCTTTGGAAGGTGATATTATAATTGCAAATAGGAATCATCTAATTGTTTTGAGGAATATTCTTAGTCATTCTTATTACTTAAAGAGAATCACTAGATAAGGTATTATGTCAAACAAATCACAAACTTATTGTTATAGCAGTAGTCCTAGTAGGTTAGTGAGTCAAGTGAAAGACTATAATTTATTCTGAGGATAGTAGGAATTAAAAAACAATTTATAGATAATTTCTCTTTCCCTCCACCCTTGGGGGTGAATATTGTCTCCAATGGTGCCAGACAATTCATTTATAATCATTAAATGGTTTGTTCTGTGCATAAATGGGTGGCACTATGAGATATAGGGCTACAAATGTAAACTGGATTGTTGCTCCAAGCACTGATACCTGAATTTATACCTTTTCTTTTAAAAGTAAAAAATAATTACAAACCATAACATGTTCTTATCTTCTGTAGGGAGAAAGGGTTTAAAGGAGAAAGGTATAATTTAAGTGTTACTGTTAGTGGGTGCAAGGTCAAGCCCCAATTCCCTTGGGACTCTGTGCCAAGTTTGTGTCTCTATGGGTTTGAAGAATAAGTTGCAGAAGATGAGAGGCAGGTTGTGAAGAGAACACTTCATTGAGAAAATTACAGAAGGGGAAAAAAGATAGAAGGGGAAAGAAAGGGAGTGTAAGATCTGCTAGTCAGAAGGGGGACCTGGAAATGTGGGTTGCCCCTGTTGCTCATTGCACACCCTGTGGGTTCCGTCTTGGGGTTCTTATAGTTAAGCTGGGAAGGGGGCTGTTCTTACGTGAAACCGTGAAACCGTTTGGTTGCTAAGGCTAGTTGCTAGGTACTCTTCCCTTAAATTCTTTGACCCTATTGTTTCTTTGACTACTTAATGTTTGCCCATTAATTAGTTCTGGGGAGTGCGCAGCTACAGACACTTAAAGTTATAGCCTGCTGTCTTGTCTGTAGTCTTGCTCTCTAGTAGATTCTCTATTTCTGGGGGACCCTGTATCTCTCACTGCCTACAACCCCACTGAATCCTGTCACATTACTGGTTAATTAAACCAAAGTCTTTAATCCTGGGCCTGCTGTATGTTGCCCAGGCCCAAATCATGAAACTTTTTTGATGTATAATGTGTATAGATATTTAGTGGGGGCTGAAGTGGTAATGTTTTAATTTGGGATATTTTTAGTTTTAAAGACAGTAAGAGTTGGTAAAGTGATTTAGGGGGTCTTTCCCTGAAGCTGTCATTGGGTGGTAAAGATAAACCATGTAGCCTTAGTCCATTGGCTAAGAACTTAGTCAGTTATTAGTTCAACCTGTGACTCTTGTATTTTACTTTTCAGTTTCATGCTCGATAACTAAATGTGTAATGATGATCTTACTCATTTTTTTCTGGCTCTTCATTGGGAAAGAACTCTTTAAAAATTCTGAAATAACTAAGTATGCCATTATATCTATTGCTTTATGTGTAATATACTTTTGTGATATAGAAAAAATAAAACCTCTCACCTCATGAAAACTCAACTCCCATCTCAAAGAGAATAAGAATATATTCTAGAGCCAAATACCAGTGACTATGGCCTGGGAACACAAATTCAGGTTTTCCCGAATACCATATTCTAGTACTTTGAGAACAGAAGAAAGCCACAAATCAAAGCACTTAAAAAAAAATCACTGATGAAAACTTCAGGTCACCCTGTAGGAGGAGGGGAACCTGTGCTGTGTAGGCTTCCAATGCTACCTGAGGAATTTCTTCTTAGCCCTGGGGTTGGTGTAAAGCTGGGGGTGGGGGGTATCTGCTCTGTACAATTCAAAGGATTTATCAAATGCTTGGATGGAGAACATAGCTAGGGCCATAAAAAAGGCGAAGACAGCCCATGATAATCAGGCTGTACAAACATTACAACCTCTCCACAAATCCTTGGGAATCCAATTAGCCTAACCATAGGAGGCTCATTGTAAAGGAGGCTGTTTCCTGGAAACTTCAGGTCTCACTTTCAACACCAGTTTTTGAATTTCAACTGACCAGGTCATGTCAATTGTCAGACATGGGTGGATATAACTCAAGTATCTCAGAGACAGGTTTTAGCTTACAAAATAAGAGGAGTTCACAGTCAATGCTGGGACATTTCTGATGTTCCTTTAACATTTGCATCTTCATAACTTGGTCCTGAAGGGAGGGAGAATCTCTGGTCTGAAATTGTCTTTTCTTTTTGGTTGATCCTTGAGATTTCTCTTGATCAGTTGCAGACTGAGCAGAGATGTCAGGCACCCAAGGAGAAGGAGCCTTTCATCTGAAGGAAGATGCCTGCTTTTCTCCCGCTGACATTTGCATCTTTATGCCTCTGTTGTTTAGGTGCCTAGGGCATAGCTGCATCTCCACACATCTGTCACTTAGATACCTTTTTCCAGAAGAAGGGAGGGAGTATAGGTCTCTATTTTCTGGGAAGTATAACCTTTTATTTAAAATGCTGTTCTACTAGTGTTATAAGTATTCATATCCATGGGTTTTGCATTATGGATACATCTGCATTCTATCCCTAGAATAAGAAAATTTAATGATCACTAGTGCTGGGTTAAAGTGGTCTATGGCCATGAATATGTAACAACCAAACAATTGGTTCATAAGTGAAAACTACACTCAATCAGTATATTGTCTAGGTTACTCAATGACCGAAAGTAACTTTGAATATTGTTTTTCCACTAAAGTAGATTGTAATCTTTTAATTAATCACCAAGGGGCTGGAGGAATGGCACAGTGTTTAAAGCATTTGCCTAGCAAACATAAGGCCCTGAGTTCGATTCCCCAGAACCACATTAAGCCAGGTGTGGGGGCACACACCTGTAATTTCAGCACTTGGGAGGCTGAGGCAGGAGGATTGCTCTGAGTCCATGGCCATCCCGGGCTACACAATGAGTTCAGGACCAGCCTGGGCTACAGAGTGAGACCTTACCTCAAAAAATTATAAAAAAATAATAATCATCAATCAATCACTGTATAATTTTGGTCTACTATTGATATATCTGAAGTGATTGGATATCTCCAGCTTCTTCCCCATGCAGGGCAGATTTTTAAGGTACCCTCTAAAATGATTCTGAAATTTGAATGTCTAGGTCACCTCTCCAGGAGCTTGTCTTATTTTTTCCCCGAGGCCCATGGTGCCTGCCCCACTGTTTCATACCTGGGCTTTTGTTTGTTGCCTCTTAGCTAAGTGCTATGGGAAGGGGAGGAGGTGGCCAAGAGCTGGATCAGACTCAGGCATATCAAGCCATTTAAACATGCTAGGTCAAGGCCTGAGAACTCAAAGTCGTTTTGTGCTTCAGAAGTGATTTGGCTTAGATCACACTTAAATTTAACAACAAAATCGTTTTAGAAGATTTAGGTTGAGGAAAATACAAAGAAAGTGAGTGCATTATTTTATCTTTCAATATCTTATTGATAAATAGATTTTAGACTTATTTTTCTTTTCTTTTTCTCTTTTAATTGTGGGAGGGGGCATTGGTGAAAAAACAAAAATGAACAAAATACCAGCTCAGGTAAAAAAAGAAAAGGAAGGGGAAAGAACTAAATATTTCTCGAGACTAGGAAGCATGGGATGGTGGGACGTTTGTGTGTTTGGAGATGAGGGGTTTAGGCTAAAATGTTGGCCTCTCAGCTACTATCCATGTGATCTTGGGCAAACTCCTTAATCCCCTAGGGCCTTATTTTCCTTATTTGTGAAAGAATAGTGACAGTTAAAAAAAAGCCATAGTTAGTTTCAGGACTGGTGATTTGAGACACTGAAATCCCACAATCATCTTAGAGGCTAAAGGTGCCCCATCACTTCTGATTCATTAAGAGTAGACCATCCCAAAATGTGATCGATGGAATCATTAACTAAAAGCTCATCACTAACCTTAATGAAAAACAAAAATAATATTCAAAGTTTTATTTTTAGTCATTGAATAATAATAGATGGTAATATTAATAATAATATTAGTCTAGGTACCATTTTGAAGATTTTCAAAAGTTACAGCTGGAGAAGTTATGAAAAACTCCAGAGACATTTCTGAGTAATTCCAAAATGTCAGCGCTACCCTGTGCCACTAATGGGAGAGATTCAAAAGGACACTGATGCCTGTTATTGAGTACCTTAGAGTGAAGCTCCACACACATAGTTACCCACGAAGAAAAAGCAATAACAGGTAATACAGTTATGCACTTTGAAAACTTCGTGAAGCAAAATTCAATTACTTACTGTGATTCTTTGAAGAAGTTATTATTCTCAAATTTGACATTGAGCTCAGGGATGCTCATAGGATTTGGAAAAAACTTGGAAGACCTAGATTCTGGCTATAATATGCTACTGTATAGGTAAATGACATCACTTAACAATTTTGAAAGTTAGATTTCTTTTAAATGAAAAGGCCAGAGTGAACTTTTAAGTTTGTGTTTCCTGTAGAAATAAAAATGTCTGTCATTCCTAGGCAGAGATGAGTTTGCTAGAGAACTGAACTCAGATCAGCAAAATGTCCTCAATGGAATGGTAAGATGCCCAGACATCATTTTGGAAATTCATTTGTGAGAGGGAAGGGATTTTGTGTCCCAGTGGTTGGCAAAGGCCAGTGATGCTACACATCCTGCTATACTGGAATTTGTCCTATAAAACAAGGAATTGTTCCCTGGCTGTATAGAGTTTTCCAGGTGGTGTTGGACTGACCCAAATATGCTGTATTGGGAATGCAACATCCTGAGATAAGGAAGCATTGGCCAGAACAGACTGGGCTCTGTTCCAGCCCCGCATAGAAACAGGATGTACTACAGCACTGTAACTCAGCATTCATGTTACCCTGGGGTGTAAAGTCCAGGTGGATTGCTTTCCAGGGTTCTTCAACTGCAGCTCAAACGGGGCACGTGCAACACGACTCCTCTGCTTCAGGCAGCTCTCCTGAACCTTAGGGACCAGCTCATCATGAGTCTTAGGCTCTGTTGTCCTGTGCTGCCTAACTGTAAGTAATAACTATGTCTCACATCATTTGTGTGTGTGTTCTATCTCACCACATTTAGGTAAGATACAATGGACTAAGATGATACTATAGTTAGGATTTTAAATGTCTCCCAAAGGCCCAAGTACTAAAGACTTGATCCCCAGACTGCAGCACTATTGGGTGGTAATAGAACTTTAGGAGTGGGGTCTAGTGGAAGGAAGCTAGGTCACTGGGAGTATGCTCTTGAAGGCTATGTTGGGATCCTGGTCTCTCTTCTCTGTTTCCTGGCTGCTATGAGGTGAAAAGGCCTCCTCTGATGGGTACTCCAACCATGCTCCACTGTGTTGCTACAGGCCCAAAGCAAAGAGGGCCAAGCAATCATGGAGTGAAACCTCTGGTACCATGAGACAAAATAAATCTTTTCTCCTTTTAAATTGATTCTCTCAGGTATTTTGTTATGGCCACATGAAGCTGTCTAATACAAGTGGTAACCGGTGCACAGTAGACCTGCATTTCATAGTCCTGTAAATCTTGAACTTTGTGTGTAGGAGAATCAGTTTGGGTTGTAGCATATCTGGCTCATATCTGGGACCCCAAGGTCTAGCACACTAGGCTGCCACAGTCATCCGAGGCACACCTCACGCCCTTCAGTCCTGTGACTTCTGGCCAAGCCGCTTCGCCCTGTATTCTCATTATGACTTCTTCATTCCCCTAGACCTCCAGGGAGCCAGATATTTACATATATGGGAATGCTGCGTGCTCTGGGCTCCGATTGGTTTCGCCATTTTTTCCGCATCCATTCCAAATGGCTTCCAGAATAAAGCAGATAGTGGTCTTCAAAAGGGATCTCCAGAGTGTGTTTCTTCATCGTTCAAGCCTCCTCAGCTGTTCCGAGGACCACATTTGTGTAGGTGAAAAGCATAATTATAATCATAAAATCTAGCTATACTCTTTATTTAAAGACAAACTATTTCCTGTATAGCTTTAATATACACTGAGTTTTCCACGAATGCGATTACTGTGCAAACACCAGCTATTGGGCTTTGCTTTCTTTGGACCTCGATGAGGAGGAGTGCAGCATTTCAGATGTGTTTCAAATTGTGGAATCTGAGGCATCATTAGCGTTACAGTGATCCTGTGGAAATGGGCCGCTCCTGACGACAACAGATGTCTCCCCGTATAGCTGAGGTCATGTGTTTTAAATGACCTTCTCCTTGATACTTCAATTTTGTCATTGTAGTGATTTACTTTTAAATTTTTTTCCGTGGATAGGGTATACTACCTATCAATTTCACTTCACAATAATTAAAAGAGCACAGTTGCTAATGGGGAGACACTGGGTTTGATGGGTTCACATTTATTGGGTCACCATCAATTGAAGGAAGATGGCAACCCCAAAATTCCAATGAGGAGGATATGGAAAGCTCCTATCTGGGATTTGGGAAGAAAGCACAGGAGTTTTATTTTTGGCTCAATTTAGCAGCAATAAACTAGTTATATCTGGTGAGAAAGGGCTCATTTCTTTTCCCTTAAATCTTGCCTAATCACACCTCTCTATTCATAGTGTTTCTCATATTGGATGGATTTATTCTAAACTATAAATGCTGTCAGTCCCAGGCCTACAAAAAGTCAGGCATTAGCTTCATGCTGTCTGAGCCGAAGGCGCCGCACTTACCAGGCATGAGTTACTTAACCTTAGGCAGAGCATCTTTGCAAAAGCACATCAGAGGCAGTGGCAGCATAACTTTGTAACCACAATTCTGAGACAGCTTAGTAGCACCGCCGGCCTCTCACCAGACTCCAATTCTTCTCTCTCTCATTTGGTCCCATTTTCAGCGAGATAATGAGAAAAACATTTGCTTGGTGTTCAAATCAGCAACCATGAAAGCAATGGTGAGAACAAGGAACATAGATCGTTCTAGTGGAGAGCTGACCAGAACGTGGCCTTGCTAGAGTTCAACGAGGCGAGTCGTGGCTTGAATAACCGTTTTGAATTTTCCTTGAGGGTAGGTTCCAGCGCATCTGCTGTTTGTCTTAGTGGTAGATAATTGGACATGAGTATGTATGAATAAGAGGGGTGAACAGTGAAATTCTGGTTACCACTGATAGTTTGAAGAATTGTCTTTCCATTCTGGTTATTTGCTTATTTGTGACACAAAGCCTTCACAAAGAGCTACATCTCTAGTCCTTTTTATATATATATTTTTAAATTTTCAGACAAGTTCTCACTAGTTTGCTAACTTGCACAAACGGGGCTTAAAATTACAATCTTTCTGCCTTAGTCTTCCAAATTGCTTGAATTATAGACTTGTACTACTGTTTCTGATTTATATATTCTCTTTACAGGGCATTTTCCAAATATCTTTTAGTCCTTGATATTTTCTTTCCTTTGTTTAGCAAATCCAAAATATAAATATTGCAACCTTAATTAAGCCAGAGTGAATTTGGCAACAATACTAAAATTAAGAGTAACACAGTGGACATTTCCACATTCAATATTTCCTTTATGGTTTTTGGGCAATTTTAAGGTAATAAAATTGTAATGAACTTTCTAAATGAAGATGCCTATGCTGATTGCTCCATGAGGAAAAATGGCAGTAATCTGAGAGAAGTAAGACCTGCCGCGATTCTCCTTTTCCTCTTCTCTCTTTCCCGTTCTCCCTGTCTTGCTTACTCACTTCTTGCTTTCATAGTTGGCCTACCAATATCCCTTTATTCTCGCAAAACTCTTTATCTTCAAATTCTAGGCCTATGAAATGATACTTTTGCAGAAGTGTATATAATCTGCTACTGTCTAGTGAAAAGACTGATTCTCTTTTTTCTTCGACTTTGATAAAAGAGGAAGAAAAAGAACAATTTAAAAAAAGAAAGAGGTCAAGGGAGAGGTGTTAGCTGGATTTCCTCCCAGGAAGCTAGAAGAGGGTTCTGGTGAGTACTCACAATCCCAGATGAGGCACAGGTCCCTGGACTTGAAGCTACAGAATCCCACAGAGCCTGCAACGGAAACTTCACGGCACATTTCTGTGCCTTCTAATTTCCTGAAAGGAATCTCTTTGAAGAGGTCCCTTCTGAAAATGTCAGCAGATCCAGGTCACATGATAACCAGATATAAAACCACGCATCTTTCTTCACTCTGCCTGAGAGTCATTTTTGCAAACTTGGAAGTTGTCATTTCCACATTGGCAAAGAATAGACCCCTAGATTCTGGCTATGGAAGGAGGCTTTTTTATCTTAAATTTTTCTACAAAGCTCAGAAATAGCACTATTTTTTTTTCCCCTAGAAGGTAGCTTTTCTTTGCTTAGCAAATATACTGCTTCTAGGGCAATATATTTGAGTTACTGCTCAGACATTTTCTGACGCAGCTGTCAGAAAGCGAGGTGGGTAAACTTCTCCTTACTACTTACCGTAGTCCACATTGAACAGGCATGCTGTGCTTTTTGGATGTAAACGACACCCACTTAGCACTCAATTATCCATCCCCTGCAACTGCTGCCAGTGATAGGCAAGACTTAGAAACTCAGCTTCATCTATCTATAAAAAAAAAGTTTGTTGGCTCACAGAGCATGAACTTCCAGAGGTCAGCGGATGTCAGGCACACCCGATCCTAGGAGGAGCTTAACTGCTGGGACCCTGCTCTATCCCTCCTAATTTCTCAGCTCTGCTTCCTTCTGGTTTGACTTAATTCATGCAGGCCCTTGCCATATGTTAGCAAGATGGCCCCAGCATAAAGATTTTCTTTCCAAAGCCTTCCAAAAACAGAGCTGATTGGCACTCATGGAATACTTAATAAGTACCAGGCATGATTTTGAGCACTTTACACTCATCATATTACTTCAACTGTCTCACAATCCTACTGCCAGGAATTATCTTCCTTATTTTCTATGCAAAGAATCAGAGTCATCAGAGAATAGATGACTTGCCAAGGTTTTTTTTTTTTTTTTTCTTTTCTTTCAGTCTGTCTGAAAGTCATTACCTGGTAATCAGTGAAAACGGACTTTGAACTCAGGCAGTCCGTTCCAGAGCCTGTAAGCTAAATCTCTCAGTATATGTTAGTGAACTTAGATTGGATTGGTTTGGATGATATGCCTGTTCCTGAACCAAGTATTGAGTCACGGCTGGAATGCTTGCATTGGCCAGGCTTGGAGCACATTCCGCTCCTTTGTTGAAGGTAGGCTCCATTTCACCCAGAACAAATGGATGAAAGCTGTCTTTTCCCAATGGTAAATCAGAAAGGAAAACAGGTCCTAGACAAAACAAAATATTTGATTTCCACTATTCCGTCCTTATTTCAGATGGCTTGATCTTCTCTCTTACTTCAAAATGCTTGGAGTAAAATATTGGCCATGTATCAGATATTGACTGACTTATTTATAAATTATTCTTTCTAGGGAGATGGGGTTTATAATTTTTTCTGGACGTTATGATAGATTATGCTTCTGGCAAAGAAGTTGGAAGTCAAAAGCGCTAGCTCACATTTGATTTTGCATGCATGTGTTAGAAATCAAGAGCTTGGTGTCCAACATTTTGTAGAAAAACTTCAAATGCTATATTTATATATATCTAGGTGGCCATCTTGGTATGTGCAGTATTGTAACTGGTATGGCAAAGTTGAACTATAAAAGTCAGACTTTTTTTTTCTTTTTAGAAATAAGAGGCTTGTCCAGGCTTCTACCTGTTGAGCATGTGTCTTAGTTATTTATTTATTGCTAGGACTTACTTGTTGCTAGGATACATTACAAGACACCTACAAATTAAGGGAGAAAGTTTTTTTTTTTTTAGCTCATAGTTTTAGAAGGTCTCAGTCCATTTATGGGTGCCTGGCTATGGCAGGAAGGGTCTGGCAGAGTATAGCCATTCACCGCAACCCAAGAGAAAGAATCAAGGGCCTCCAGAAGAAGCAGGGTTAAGGGTTTATACCCTTCCAGGTCACATGCCTGAAATCTACTGCAGGCTTATAATCTACCACATCCTGTAACCTACTACAGACCTGTGATTCACCACCTACTTCTAATCTATTCCTTCTGCCTCAGCCCCATCTTCTAACAGCACATCAAGTCCATAACATCCCAGTAGATGAAGCTTTCAAATCACAATAATGCATGATTGACAACGTTCCTCCACTCCTCAGCTCGGTAACAGAATATGCGAGTGTTGACAGGAAGTCAGAGGCCATTTTCCTTTCCACAAGAAAGGACTGAATAATGCTGAGGATGTTTAAAAGCAAAAGAGCAATCTTAGAAATCGTCCTTATCTTTCCATGTTCCCTTCTTTTCTGTTCCCTGCTATAATGGAACATTGATATCTGCACCTGGGGAAATGGTGGAGGTAAATGGGCCTCTCTATAGCCTTAGAGCTAACTTTGAATGAATTCTTTTTCCGTTCTACCAAAAGAAATGACCTTTCTGATTTTATGAGTGGTGAGCAAACAAACTTAAATGTCTGACCCTACGTGGCTAGTAACAACATGAACTTTTCTGCAATGTATATAATACACAAGCTACTTAGTGGATAATATGCAAATCATGTTTTAAAAAATATTCATGGGAAATGGTAATGGAAGTTAGAGGAATTCTGGAGCTGTGAGGAGGAAGACTAAAAGACTATGCCACTGTCTGTGGCAGGGAGGAACGCTGAGTCGTACAGAGTGGATGGGCTGAAGGAGGGGGATCTAACAGTAGCATGGAACTAGAGAGGAATTCCGTGTTCTGAAAGCAAACTAGAGTTGTCTTGGCCATTGGCAGTTAGAAGAGTCATGATTAGAAATACAGGTGTGAGCATGGAGCCCCAGCAGATGGAGGCCTCCTGGAATTGACTATTTCATTCCTTCATTCAGTTGTTCATTCATTCTGATAGTGAAGCACAGTGAGCATGTACCAGGGCACCTAGTTCTCTAGTGTAGTCCAGGCAAAGCCTTTTCATGTTGTGAAATTTAAGCTGAGACATAAGATGAATAAAAACTTTTCCCATTCCAGGGGGGAAGAGAAAACAGTACCCTACTTAAAGAAATTAAAAATCTTATCAAGCATACTACATGCCAGGCTCTATATATACTATATGCAGAGGTTATAGCAGTAAGGTAATAGGTGAAGTCTCTGGACTTCCATGGCTTTCCGTTCAAGCAGGGAGATGGACAATAACCCAAATAAAGGCACATCAGTTGGCAGTAAGTAAAATATTAAAAAATAAAGCAGAGTAAATAAGGAAGAAAGAGAGTGCATGGGGAGGAAGGGTCATCTGAGGTGTTTGGAGAAGGTCTACCACAGGGGGGTGTTTGGGTAGAACTCAGTTGGTGAGAGAGTGGATCATGGGAATGTCTTGGGGGAAAGTGGTTCAGGTAGAGAGAACAGCAAATGTGAAAGTTTAAGGTGAGCCACGATAGTGGATAGAGGATCATATCTGTGCAAGCAAACTACACGCCAGAGAAAACCCATCAGTGGGAATTGGGTGGGCAAGGAGATTGGTAGGTGATGGAGGGTTGGGGACCCAGACAATGCATAATTAAAGGCAACCCTATGATTTGGCTTTCATTTTGAATGGGATGGAAGGTATCAAGCTGGTAAGCTATAGAAGTATCCTGACAGGTTACAGCGTGAAAGGTTGCTTTGCTTGCCGTATTGGGAACTTACTATAGAGGAGCAGAAAGTGGAAGCAGGGAAACAGATTTTCTTTTTCTTTTTTTTTTTTGAGACAGGGTCTTGCTCTGGAGCCCAGGCTGGCCTTGGACTCATGGCAATCCTCCTGTCTCAGCTTCCCAGTGCTGGGATTACAGGCATGCACCACCACGCCCGGCTTATGTGGTGCTAAGGAATCAAACTCGGGTACTTAGCACTTGACTTAGTGCTTGTTAAGCAAGTACTTTAACCACTGAGCCATTCCTCCAGCCCCAAAGCAGGGAAGCAGTTTGGAGGCCAGCAGACAGAATATGAGAAGTGAAGATGGGGCTTGGGTCATGGTGGTGGCAATGAAGTTGGTAGTGAAATTTGATTCTGGTTGTATTTTGAAGGTGGCATCAGATGAATGATGTGGAATGTTATTTTTGGTTTTTGAGGAACTGGGATTATTTCTGAATTTTCTATTGACTCTATAGATAGAAGAAGCCTGGCCGAAGCCTTACAGCTCCATAAACCTTTAATTTAGCATTTGGACAGGAGTTCCCCTGAATTTAAATTTTAACTTCCTGTATCGCATGAGTATATTCTCTCAGCTTCCAAGTTTCAGCCCTATACATTCCAACCCTTGGTACTGAACACTTCATCAAGATACTACGTGACCTGATCGGGATCCAGATGTGCAGATGTGTAGATGGACAGCATAGAAAGCAGAACGGAAGAGGAGGGAAGTCTGCTGTGGAGGTCACAAGGCCGTCCGCCATTTTGGGTTGATGAAAATGGCTAGAATGGAGTATATGTCGTCATATAAAAAGAAGAAAAGTATGTATATTTATGTTGATTCTATTTATTTCGAGCATTACACATAGTCATAAATATTTATTACATCATGATAAATTTTGTTCTGAACATTAGTTTAGTTGATTCTTTGAGATCTCTAAACCCTTTACAAGTTTTCTTCACACAGACTTTTCTCCCATGGTAAGATTCTCCTAGATATTTTTCCACAATCAGCTCTTTTTCACTTGTTCTATGTGATGCTATCTGAATAATAGCTACATGGACTCGAGGAATATTTTGAAAGTAATGTTTCATCTTTCTTAGCTTTGTTGAAAAACTAAGGCTACACCCATGCACAACCCTACAACTTTGTTCAGTAGTAAAAACAATTTAAAGATTATCCTTTATCTGACCCGGGAGGGAGATTGGTATACATTTGTCTTAATGCAGCACTCACTCATTTACCACTTACTTTAATTGTTATTTTTGTAGTTGTTTTTACCCTCCTCCTCAGTTTCCTCTCAACTTTTGGCAGCTTGAACAGTCACCAAAAACTCTGGTGAAGGTGGGACCATAGGCAGCAGGTCCTATGTAATCCAGAAAGGGCTGACATTACCTTAGATATCAGTTAGAGCAGAGGTAGCCATCTCTGCTGTGCAAAGCATCTCAGAAGATGGTTAAGGTCATGGATGTGGGGCTTCACCCTCAGGGCTCCTAATTCAGAGGGTCTGGGTTTCAGCTCTCGCCTCTATTTGAAGTTCTCCAAGGAACTACTATACATGTCTGGGTTTGAGAACCATGCAAGTAAACTCTTTCTTTCTCCCTTTCTTTCTTTCTTTTCTTTATTTCTGACCTGCTTGGATTTCAACTATCTCATCTGTTTCTATAGCTGATACTATATTATTCAACTAGCCCACCATTTCTTACTAGAGGTGTGTGTGTGTGTGTGTGTGTGTGTGTGTGTGTGCGTGCGCGTGTGTGTGTGTGTGTGTGTGTGTGTATGTCTGTATGTCTGTGTATCTGTGTGTCTCTGTGTAAAACTAAGACCTGTTTTAAATAGCAAAGATTTAAGTAGGGGAATATCAAATATATTTAAGAAATGATAGATGACGGAAGCCTACTGTGGAGACTGCAGGTATAAAACGTACCACACAGAGGCAATTTCAGGAAAAGGCGGATTGGTAGCCAATCAGGGGTGGTGGTGGGAACAGAGGGGAACCCAACATTTTACACAGAAGGTCAGTGCCCCCAACAAGGCTTCGTTGATTGAAGCATCGGAAATGAGGCTGGTTGACTTTTGGATCAGAAGCCCCGGGGAGAGGTGTTTAGAGCTTTATAGGGGTTAGGATAGAGGAAAGATTGGACACAGCTAGTTGTGATTGGAGGAGGAGGAATCAGAGACTCTAAGAAGTAAGCAATTACCACCCAGGACGATACTACTTTAACATATTAACCAGAAACTGGGTCTTGTGGCACAGGCCTGTGATCCTGCACTCTGGGAGGCTGGGGTGGGGAAATTGTAAGTTGCAGCCCTGCCTGGGAAATTTAGAGACTTAGCAAGATCCTGTTTCAAAATCAATAATAAAATATGGGCTGGTGCTGCAGCTCAGGGTGAAGGCCCTATGTTCAATACCAGTGTGTACACACACACACACACACACACACACACACACAACCCCACCCTCCTTCCCCATGTATGGGTGTATGTATGCATGTACCTATCTATCCATCTCAGAGTGTTCTAGCTGAAGGTCATTTAAGATCCTGGGGTTTAGAAAAAATAATCTCTGTCATTGCTATCCTGATTTTCACTTGCAGTCCCAATTCCAAAACCTTGGTTTTTCTGATTAAGTTTTGCTTCATCATCTTCCTGTATTTTGTTTGGCCTCCCTGGGGACTGAGGCTGGCTTTGTTTTTCCTAGTCCTAATGTTGCTGCTGGAGCAGCCACCTAGCTCCTGGACTGCACGTAGAAGTTGGCATTCCGACGGCTGTAGGTCTCCTCCACCTGACTTCTGGCCAGCTTCTCACCAGCTCCTCTGCTGCTTTTGACCCCTGGCAGGGCTTGCTCCTCCGGATAACGAGATTTTGCCCAGTCAGGTTCCAGGCTTCAAAGACAAAAGCAAAAGAGAGTGAAGAGTGAATGGGGGCATTTCTCTCCCTTTCCTTTAGAAAAATATGAGTTAAATTTTTGACCTCAAAACAATGCAATCAGGGGGCCAGTAGTCTTAAAGAAAGTATGTTATTGTGTCTTCAGCATGCATATCCGAAAGAAGATAACGCCAGATGGTTATCCAAAGAATACATTTATTTTCTTATTTTTTTCTTCCTATTATTAAAGATGGAACTTCTAGGATTCAACATAGAACATTAATCAAAGGAAGATAAAGTGATCACAGTCCATTTTACCACTTTAGGAAAAAAATGTGGTTTGAACAATAATAGTAGTGATATATTTCACAGATCCACACACACACACACACACACACACACACACACACACACACACACAATGAAGGCATCTTTCCATAACATTCCAAGGGGAGGAAGCAAGAGCACATTCCTATTAACGTTAAAATGGGTCCCTTGTCATCTCTTCCCCTGCTCACACTGACAACTCTGCTCATATAGGGAGTTAGTCCTAAGAAAAACTTCCTGTATGTTCTAGTACAGAAGCTGTTCATGGTTTTCCATTTGAAGCACTTAATCAAGAGCACTAGCCTCCTTACGAACGATGCTCCAGCCCTAAGCACTCGTTCCTTCTGTTCTTTCTCTCCCTGACTCTTTGCAAACGCTCCTCCAAGTCTCAGAATGCTTTTCCTTCCGCTCATTGTGCGCTGGCTTCTCAGAGAGACCGCTTGACCTCTTTGACTCTGGAAATTTGCTTCCTATTTTTGTCCATTTCAACTTCCTGTGTGTATCTTTTAAAGCACATTATGATAATTTTGTTTGCATATTTTAATTTTATCTAAACATCTAAAGATGAAAACATATCATGAGAGCAGAGATCATCTCTCTGCCTTGTTCATTCTTTTGTCCCTCACGTTATTTACAGTTGGTAAACATATTTTAGGTAATAAATATTTATGGAGTGAGTAAATAAAAATTGCTGCCAAGGTTTGTATTACATAGTAATAAGGACATATAGAAACACAAAATAACAGAAATGCATATTATATTAAAATAAAATATAAATT
>PVKB01008087.1:0-24276 GCA_004027205.1 Ctenodactylus gundi | reverse complement strand
ACCTAGGGACACACTAACACCCATGAGAGTCCTCGGGATCTACTTTGGTGGCTTCACTGGACCCCATGCAGCTGGAGGAACCCCAGGCTTCTGTCACTGTGCCGGGCCACGCCCTCTCTTTACTTATCAGTGCCCAGTACTCAGTCCTCCTGCTGTCCCTGCTCCCTGTTGTAGCAGCAAAGTAACCATCCGGAGGTGGCTGGCCAGTGCCTTGTGAAATAGTTATCACAGCCATTGCCTTCTTCTTGAGGGACCTCCATTTCCAGGATTTGTTTTTGACAACTCCACAAACCCAGCCACTATTCTTGGGCAAGGTCAGCTTAGCCTGGCCCAGTCACAGCTCCTCCCCCCAGGGCACTGTCCTTTGTTTCCCCTCCAAGGAATCTCCTAGGATTTTGACCCTCATGTTACACTGATGGCTCTTGGAATTTGGCAGGGCAGAGTAGGCAGTTTCTACTGTTATAAGCCTTGAAGACCCAACTCTTACTCCTCACCTGAATCAATATCCTTTAAAACCAGAGATTGGGGAAGGCTTGCTACTTGTCATCAGTTCCTTAAAGGCAGAGGAGCACCTCTTCCCTATAATGTCCTTCAAATACCCTTATATTGGAAATCAAAAAGGGACATACAGGTGGAAACCAGTTGAAGATCTAAGCCTCTATCAAACCTATGATTCTTTTACATCCTGTTGACCCCAAACGTTATGCTCTCCTGGATCGGATTTTAAGGATAAGTTCTTTTGTGTTCCCTTCCATCCCCAAAGTCAATTTGTCTTTATGTTTGAAAATCTATTAACTGAGGCCTGAAAACTCACATGGACAATCCTTTCTTGGGCATTCAGAGACAGTCCACACCTATTTCGCCTGGCTCTCCCACAAGATCTTTGGACTGGCAGTCAAAGGGATTTGTTTTCTCCCATATGTAAATGACCTTATGATCTGTGGGGCTGATAGGCAACAATTAAATCAGGGGACCCGGTCTCTTCTCAAATTTGGCAATGGGGGTAGGGGGGAGGGACAAGTGCAGCTAGCTGGGTGCTTCCGGCTCACAGCAATGATGGGTGCTCAGTAGCCCTAGGCACATGTTCTCTGAGATGCATATGCAGTCCGGACAGGGCTACCTGGGGGTCTCTTGCCCACGGCAGCAATATTTATTGAATAGTCTAAGCTGCATGGGCTTTAGGGTGTAGGCAGCTATCTGGGCATAACTACCTGGGTGTCTCTGGTGTGCAGCAGGGACAATTGCCAAGTAGGCACATTCGGGTGAGCTCCAAGGTGAAGGCAGGGGTCTGGGCCAAGTTTCCTTCACGCCTTAAACACACAGCAGCAACAGAAGGAAGAATGGCCTTGCTGTGGAGACTCTAGGTGTAGGCGGAAGGGCTGCCACGCCTGCTCTCCTGCATGCCTGTGACACGTGGTAGGGACAGGGCATGCGAAGACCAGGTGCAGGCAGTGGAGTCCTGGTGAGTATCCGGATGTGTCCTCTGGCAGGCAGTGGGGATGGATTCACCAAGGCCCAGTTCCACACGTTCCCAGGTGCAGGCGAAGGAGTGCTGGCAAGTACCTGGATGCCTCAAGTATGAAACAGAGCCAGGGCATAGGAAGGCCAGGGTGAAACATGGACAAGAGGCAAAGAGGCACAATCCCGCGGGCTTGCAGGTACCCGCACTTGGTTGCCAGCGACTACCTGGATGTCTCTGGCAAGCAATGAATACACTCATTTTCAATACTAAAATTTTGAACTTCTTCACTGTTAAGTTCCTCCTTAAAAATCACAAGGTGGGAGTTCGTGGCCCTTGCCCTGACCCTCGCACGCCACCTGGGAACGTCCTGGTGACCGTGTCCCCCCTCTACTTCTGGGTGCCCGTTTGCGACCACACCTAATATCTCCCCCAGTGCCAGGAGATTTCCGGGTGACCACCCCCAGCTCCCCCTTTCTTCTGTCTCCAGGAGTTCACAACCCTTGCCCTGACCCTCCACCAGGGCCAAGGGACATCCAGGTGACAGCAGCAGGTCCCCTTTCTTCTGGTATCCGAGTCCCAGACCGTCCACCCCATCCCACATGGGGACTTCCTGATACCCACAGATGGCCCGCCCCCTTCTGTGAGCCAGAGGTCATACACTGCACCCCCCCCCAACACTCCTCCAGCTCTAGGGGACTTCCATGTAACTGGGACCCACCACCTTTCTTCTCCATGCGGGCGTTGACCCATGCCCTGACCCTCCCCCTGCATCAGGGGACTTCTGGGTGACTGTGCCTGCTCCCACCCTCTTCTGTGTGTCTGAGTTCCAGACCCTCCTCCCGAGTCTCCTCCAGGGCCCTACTGCAGATCCTTTTCATATGCGTGCAGTTCACAACTCTCGCACCAACTCTCTGTGGTGCCAGGGGACTTCCAGGTGGTGGACTGTTCCCCCACATTCTTCTGGGGGTCCGACTTCACCTCTCTCTCTGTCTCCAAACCTACCCCGTGTCAGGGGACTTTTGGGTAACACCATTTCTTCTGTGTGCAGGAGTTCAAAGTCCTCCATCAGCACCAGGGGATTTTCAGGTGATCGGGGTGCACTCCCCCCTACTTTTCTTCTGGGTGTCAGAGTTTGTGACCCTGTCCCTGGCACTCCCCCGGCACCAGGGGACTTCTGGGTAACCGCGGTCGGAAGCCACCTTTCTTCTGCCATCCAGAGTTCAGGAGCCTTCCCCCAACCTGCCTTGGCACCAGTTTACTTCTGTGTGACTGTGACCAGCCAGCCCCCTTTCTTCACAATTTCTGAGCTGGTGACCCTCACCCCTAACCTTTCGCAGAGCCAGGGGACATCCTGGTGACCAAGGCTGCCCCCTTTTTTCTGGATGGCTGAGTTCGCAACTCCCCCCCCCACCCCCCGTAGCCCTCCCTCTAGGGGATTTCCAGTTAAATGGGGCAGCCCTCCCCCTTTCTTCTGCGTGCAGGAGCTCAACCCTCGAACCGACCCTCCACCAAAGCCACCAGTGGGCCCAGGCTTTCTTCTGGGTTTCAGAGTTTGTGAACCTGACCCCAAACCTATTCCGGCCCCAAGGGACACCCAGGTGTCTGCAGCCAGCCCCCCTTTCTTCTGGGTGTTTTGAGTTCACAGCCCTCCACCTAACCCTCCCCAGCTTGCCTGCCCCCCACAAGGACTTCGAGTTGACCAGGGCTAGCCCCGTATTCTCTGGGTGACCGAGTTCTCGACCTTCCTCCTAGGACTCCCCCTGGTGCCAGTGGACTTGTATGAAATCCCAGCTGGCCGGCCCCCTTCTGCGAGCTGGAGTTCACAGCACTCACCCACCCCCATTCCCCCGGCTCCAGGGGACTTGTGGATAACCGGACAGGCTGGCCACTTTTCTTCTGCCTCTTGGAGTTCATGACACACGTCCCAAACCTCATCAGGGGATTTCCAGGTGACCTCAGCCAGTCCTCCCTTTTCTTCTGTGTCCGAGTTAGCAACTCCCTACGGGACACTCCTCCCAGGGCCAGGGGACTTCCCCGTAACTGTGACCGGACCGCCTGCCCCCTTTTCTCTATGTGCTGTTCGCAACCCTCTCCCCGATCCTCTGCAGAGCCATGGGACTTTGAGGTGACCATGGCGGGCACCCACTTTCTTCAGGGGACTTTGGGTGTAACCAAGGGGGGCCCACCCCCTTTCCTCTGCATGCTGGGACTTCCTGAGTCTCTCCTGATCCTCCGCCTGCCCCTGTGGACTTCCGGGTGCCGAGCTCCCCACCCCAACCTTCTTCTATGGGTCTGAGTTCCAACTCTCCGTCAGACCCACCCCTGCCTCAGGGGACTTCGGGTAACTGCTGCTGACCCGCCCCGTTCTGTGAGCCAGAGTTTGCATTCCTCTTCCTGACACTCCCCCAGCTCCAGGGGACTTCTGGGTAATTGCCCTGCAGCCACTTCCCCTCTGAGTGCTGGAGTTCTCAACCTGTGCCCTGACCCTCCCCTGCATCAGGGCACTTGCAGGTGACCATGGCTGCCCTCCCTCCTGCCCCCTTTCCTCTGTGTGCAGTTAGCAACTCTTGCACCAATCCTTTGCAGTGCCAGGGGATTTCCAGGTGACTGTGGCCACGCCCCCCCTTTGGTGTGTGGAAGTTCCTGACCCTCCACCAAACTCTCCACCAGGGGTCAGGGGACACCCAGGTAATCCCCGCCCGATCACCGTCCTTCTTTCCTCTGTGCGCAGTTCGCAACCCTCGCACTAATCCTCTGTGGTGTCCGGGGACTTCCGGGTGACCGTGGCTGGTTCCCAACTTTTTTCTGGGGGTCCGACTTTGCCACTCTTTCCAATCCTGCCTGGCATCATGGGAGTTCCACCTAAATGGGGTGGCCTGCCCCCTTCTCTGTGCAGGAGTTCACAACGCTCCATCAGCACCAGGGGATTTTCAGTTGACCATGGTTGGCCCCCCCAACTTGTCTTCTGGGTCTCTTAGTTTACAACCATACCCCCGGCCCTTCTCCTGGGCCAGTGGACTCCATGTAACTTGGGTCATACCGCCCACCCTCTTTCCTCTGGTTACAATTCGCCACCCTTGCTAGGGGACTTCCAGGTGACCGTGGCTCAGCGGCTCCCTTCCTGGCTCCCTTCCTTCAGGAGCTCCGAGTTAGCGACTCTACCCAGGATCCTCTCCCAGCCCCAGGGCACTTGCGGGTAACTGCGGCTACCCACCCCCATTCTTCTGTGTGTCCTAGTTTGCAACCTTCCACCCACCCTGCCCCAACTAGCCTGCACCCCGCCAAGACTTCCGGGTGACCATGGCTAACTTACCCCCCTCCTTTTCTCTGGGTGGCCTGAGTATGCAACACTCCCCCAGCACTCACTTAGGGCCAGGGGACATCTGGGTAACCCCAACTGGCCTGCCCCCTTCTGCCAGAGGGAATTTGCAACCCTCCCCCGCCAAGACTCCCCCAGATCCAGGGGACTTCTGGGTAATCCCGGCAGGGCAGGCAATTTTCTTCTCCATGGTGGAGTTCAGGAAACATGCCCCAACTTCCACATAACCTCAGCCAGTCTCCCCTTCTGTGGGTCATAGTTAGAGATCCCCCACCCGAAATTCCCCAAGGGCCAGGAGACTTCCGGGTAACTGTGGCCCAACCGTCAGCCCCCATTCCTCTACATGCTGTTCACAACCCACCCCCCTGACCCTCGGCAGAGCCACGGGACTTGAGTAGACCATGGCGGGGCCCCATTTTTTCAGGGAAAATCCGGGTAACAGAGGAGGGCCGCCCACTTTCTCCTGCATGCCGAAAGTTCCTGAGTCTCTCCCGACCCTCCACCTGACCCAGTGGACTTCCGGTATTGGTCCCCGCCACCCACCTTCTCCTAAGGGTCAGAGATCCCGACTTTCCGTCAGACCCGCCCTGCCTCAGGGGACTTCCGGGTAACTGCTGCTAGCCCTCCCCCTTCCGTGAGCCAGAGTTCGCATTCCTCCTCCTAACACTCCCCCAGCTCCAGGGGACCTCTGGGTAATTGCCCAGCAGCGACGTTTTCTCTGCGCGCCGGACTTCTCAACCTCTGCCTCGACCCTCCCCAGCATCAAGGCACTTCCAGGTGACCGTGGCCGCCCCGCCTCCTGGCCCCATACCTCCATGTGCAGTTCGAAACCCTCGCACCAGTCCTCTGCTGTGCGAGAGGACTACCAGGTGACGGTGCCCGTGTCCCCCCTTCTGTGTGTGGAAGTTCTCCACCCTCCACCAGACATTCCACCAGGGGCCAGGGAACACCCGAGTGATCTCGGCCCGACCACCGGGCGCCTTTCCTCTGCATGCAGTTCGCAACCTTCGCACCAATCCTATGTGGTGCCAGGGAACTTCCAGGTGACCGTGGCTGGTCCCTCCTCCCCCCCCCCCCCTTTCTTCTGGGGATCCGAATTTGCCACTCTCCCCAAACCTGCCTGGTGTCATGGAACTTCCGCATAACTGGGGTGCCCTGCCCCTTCTTTTCTGTGTGTGGGAGTTCACGACCCCCCATCAGCAATGAGATTTTCAGATGACTGTGGCTGGACCCCCCAGTTATCTTCTCGGTGTCCAATTTTCCGACCCTGTCCCCAGCACTCCCCAGCTCCAGGGGACTTCTGGGTGACCTTGGTCCGACCGCCCTCCCTCTGTCCTCTAGGCCCCAATCACAACCTTTGCCAGGGGCTACCAGCTGACCATGGCCACCCCTCTTCCCCCCCACTCGCTTTTTTCTGTGTGTTGGAGTTTGCGACCCTCCACCTGACTCTCTGCTGGGACCAGGGGACGTCCAGGTGACCACAGCTGCCCCCTTTTTTCTGGGTGTTGGAACTCGCCCGTCCCCCCACAAACACCCCCATCATGGAATTTCTGGGTAAATGCGGCAGGCCGCTTGCTCCTACCCAGGCCTGCGGTTCGCACCCCTCACCCTGATCCTCTGTGGCACCAGGGGACTTACAGGTGACCATGGCCAGCCCCCTCCCCCTTTCTTCTTGGTCTGAGTTCGCAACCCTACCCCTGACCATCCCCCAATCTCAGGTGACTACCACTAAAGGTGGCCACCTGTCCCCTTTCTTCTGGGTATTCCAGTTCCGGACGCTAGCTCTGACCCTCGGGCACCATTCCCCTTCCAGGTGTTGGCGGCCATCCCACCCCTCTTTCTGGGAGTCAAAGTCCATGGATCATTGCTGGGAACTGCCGCTGGTGCCGGTGGTGAGGGGGCAGCTGCAGCCGGCCCACCCCTTTACTTGTGCAGGCTGGAGTTCCCAACACTCACCCCAGGCCTGTGCCAGCACCAGGGGCTTCCAGGTGACTGCGGATGGCCCAACCCTTTCTTCTGCCTGCTGGGGTTTGTGACCCATCATTTGTAAGGCCAGCTGGTCCTCTGTCACCTGAGGAGGCTAGAATAGATGCTCTCATATTGCTGCCTTTTTATTCCTTCTCGACTTTGTCCCTTAATGACCTTTTTCAAACAGTGCTGGGAGGACCCTGTACTAGCCTAATTGCAACATTGTAAAAAATTACTTTACAGTGCTTTTTTTCCACACTACGATGTTCCATGGCTCTTACACCATGATTGAATTTCCCAACAAATTTGCTTATTTTTCTATTAAGTGATGCTGACATATTTTGAACAAATGCTTATCATAACCATCATTTGGGAATGACAAGGGTACAGTGTAGAATATGTTAAACACCATATTGATTTTTCCCATTTTATTGATATGTGTAAGTAACAAATTTAAAGTTCACATTGATCCTGAGCATCCCCTCTCTCCTTTCAGCCCTCCTCCTATCCCACCCCCCACCCCCCCAGTTCCAATTATTTTCTACATTAAGTTCCCTGAGATAATTGTGATCTGGATTTCTCTTATCAGAGAACCCATTTGATATTTCTCCTTCTGATTCTGGCTCACTTCACTGAGCATGATGGTGTCATGTTGCCTCCATTTGCCTACAAAAGCCTCCAACCTACCTGACTTTATAGATGTGTAGTATTCCATTGTGTATAAATTCCACAATCTGTGTATCCATTGGTCTGTTGATGGGCATTTTGTTGTCTTCCACGTTGTAGCTGTTGTTAGTTGTGCTGCTATGAACTTGGGGTACACATGTATCTCTGTTATGTGTTGTTTTTACCTGTTTTTGGAATATTTCCAGAAGAGGTATTGCTGGATGTAAGGGGATATTTATTTCCAATCTTTTGAGAGACTCCCATACTGCTTTCCATAGTGGCTGAACCAATTTACGTTCCCACCAGCAGGGCAGGCAGGTACCTTTTCCCCCAAAGCCTCGCCAGCATTGATTGCTCTTTGAGTTCCTAATGTAAGCCAATCTCTCTGGTGTTAGATGGTATCTTAGTGATGTTTTGATTTTCAGGTCTCTTATTGCTAGGGATGTTGAACATCTTTTCCTGTATTTATTGGCCTTTAGAAATTCTTCATCAGTGAACTGCCTCTTCATTCCTTTTGCCCATTTTTCAATTGTGTCCTTGATATTGGGGGGCTTACATTTCTTCAGTTCCCTGTATATTCTGGTTATGTGCCTCCTATATGAGGTGTTGGTGGTGAAAACTTGTTCCCAGTCTGTGAGTTCTCTTTTTACAGTGTTGATAAGTTCCTATGCTGTGCAGAAACTTTTTAATGTGACATGATCCCATTCATTAATAACTGGGACAATTTCTTTTGCTCTTGGTGTCTTATTAATAAAGTCCTTGCCAACACCTATGTCTTTTAGATATTTTCCTAATTTGTCTTCTAGGAGCTTCAGTATTTCAGTTTTAATAGCTAGGTCTTTTTTCCACTTTGATTTGATTTTGGTGCATGGTGACAGGTGTGTGTCTACATTCATTCTTCTGCATGTGGATGTCCAGTTCTGCCAGCACCATTTGTTGAAAATGCTGTCCATTTTGCAGTGTATGCTTTTGGCTCCTTTATCAGTGATTAGGGGGTTGAGGGTATGTGAGCTTGTCTCTGCATCCTCAGTTCTGTTCCACTGCTCTGTCTGTTTTTATGCCAGTACCAAATCGTTTTTTACAACTGTTGCTTTATAGTACTACCTGACGTCTGGTATTTTAATGCCTCCTGCCTTGGTCTTGTGACTCAGGATTGCTTTGTCTATTCTTGACTTCTTTTGGTTCCATATGAATTTAAGGTTAATTGTTTCAAGTTCTTTGAAAAAAATTTGTTGGTATGTTTACAAAATTTACATTGAGTCTGTATATCACTTTCAGGAGCATAGTCATTTTGACTATATTTATCCTGCCTATCAAAGAACAGGAAATGTCTTTTTATTTCTGATGTCACCTACGACTTATTTCTTCAATGTAATCTAGTTTTATTTTGGTCATTCACTTCCTTGGTTAGGTGTGCTGCTAGGTATTTAATTTTTTGTTTTGTTATTGAGAATGGAATTGTTTTTCTGAGTGGCTTTCTCCTCCGTGGCTTCATTGTTAGTTTAGAGAAAAACTGTTGATTTTAAATATTGATTTTTTTTTAGTCTATAATTTGGCTGAATTTGTTTATTTTTTTCCAGAGTTTCATAGTGTAGGTTTCGGGGTCCTCCTTTTAGATAATCATGTCATCTGCAAATAAGGATACTTTGACTTCCTCCTTTCCGATGCAGATTCCCTATATTTCACTTTGTCTGATTGCTATGGCAAGTGTTTCAAGGACTATGTTGAATAACAGTGGTGAGAGTGGGCAGCCTTGTCTTGTTCCTGATTTGAGAGGAAACGATTTCAACTATTCTCTATTTACTATGATATTTGCAGTTGGTTTAGCATATGTGGCTTCTATGTGTTTGAGATAAGGCCCCCCTCCTATTCCTATTTTTCTCAAGAGTTTTTATCACGAAAGGGTACTGGATTTTATCAAAGGCTTTTTCTGTATTGATTGAGATGAACATGTGGTTTTCATTTTTTCTTTTGTTGATGTAGTATATTGCATTGATTGAGTGCTGTATATTGAGTGAGACTTGTATCTCAGGAATGAAGCCCACTTGATCATTGTGTATGATCTTTGTGATTACTTGTTGGAATCTGCTTTCCAGAATCTTGGTAAGCATTTTTGCGTCTATATTCATTAAGGATATTGGTCTATAATTTTCCTTCCCGGTTAAGTCTTCGGTTGGTTTTGGGATTGGGGTGATGCTAGTCTCAGGAAATGAGTTTGGAAGTATTTCTCCTCTTTCTACTTCATGGAACAGTTTGAGAAGGACTGGAGTTAATTCTTCCCTCAAGTATTGAAAAAAATCTTCTGTGAATCCACCTGGTCCTGGGCTTTTGTTTGTAGGTGTAGCTTTTATTACTGCTTCAATTTCTGTGCGTGTAATGGGTTGTTCAAGATTTTTATGTCTTTTTCATTTAATTTTGATATTTAGCACGCATCTAGGAAGTCATCCATTTCTTCCCAACTCTCTAACATGTTAGATTGTAGATATTCAAAATAATTTCTCATAATATTCTGAACTTCTGCAGAGTTTGTTGTGATTTCACCCTTTTCATTTTTAAGTGCGCTGATTGTGCTTTTTCTTTCCTTTTGGTGAGTTTAGCTAGAGGCTTCTCTATTCTTTCAAAGAACCAGCTCTTTGATTCATTAATTTTCTGTTGTCTTTTAAATTCCAATTTCAGTTCTGAGCTTTATGATTTCTTCTCTTCTGCTTTTTGGGTTTGGTTGTTCTTGTTTCTTTAGGTCCTTAAGGTGCATTGTTGACGTGTTTAATTGTGAGTCTTCTGTTCTTTTGATGTGTGCATTTATGGCTGTGAATTTCCTTCTAAGTACTGCTTTCATTGTGTCCCATAGATTTTGATATAATGTACGTCCATCAACAGTTAACTCGATGACTTTTTTTTATTTCTTCTCTAATTTCTCTTGTGATCCCTGTTTGGTGAGCAGTATGTTGGCAAGTCCCCATGTGTTTGTGTCTTGTCTTCTCTTTCTGTTGCTGTTAAGTTCCAGTTGTATTCCACTATGGTCTGAGGGTATATGAGGAATTGTTTCTATTCCTTTGTGTTTATTCAAGCACTACTTATGGTCTAGAACATGGTCTGGTTTAGAAAATGTTCCGTGTGCTGCTGAGGAGAACGTGTATTCAGTTACTGTTGGGTGGAAAACCCAGTAAGCATCTGTTATGTCCAAGTTTTCTATAGTGTCGTTCAGCTGTTGTATATCTTTGTGGATTTTCTGTCTGGATGTTCCATCTCTATGTGATAGTGGAGTAGTGAAGTTACCTACTATAAATGTATTGGGGCCAGTATGTCCTTTCAGATCTAATCATTTTTTGGTTTACATAATTGGGTTCTCTGGAGTTACAAGCATATATATTGAAAACTGTGATTTCATCAAGTTCTATCGTTCCTCTAACCAGTATATAGTGACCATCTTTGCCTCTCCTCACCAGTTTTGTTTTGAAATCTGATGAGACTGAGATGAATATAGCTATCCCTGCTTGTTTCCTGGGTTGCGTTGCATGAAATACCTAATTGCACCCTTTTATTTTCAGACTTTGAGTTTCCTTGTGGGAGAAGTGTGTCTCTTGCAGAGCAAACTGTGCGTTTCTGTTTTTTGATCCAGTCAGTCTCTCTGTGTCTTTTAATAGGTGACTTGAGGCTATTCACATTCAGAGTAATTGTCGATGTTTGTTTGGTATGTCCTGCCGTCATTGTAGTTTTTCAGCATTGTTCACTGGCCTTAATTTTTCTCAGCTCGTTCTCCTCTAGCTGTTGTCTCTTTTTCTCTGGGGTCATTAGTGTCGTTGGCCTCCCTTTCAATTTGTAGGTTTCCTTTAAGTATTCTCTGCAATGCTGGCTTAATGGCTGCAGACTTCTTTAGGCTTTCTATAGCATGGAAAGTTTTTATGTCTCCCTCTAATTTAAAAGATACTTTTGCTGGATGTAGCAGTCTTGGTTGGCATTTGTGTTCTCTTAGTGCTTGGATGACATTGCTCCATGATCTCCTGGCTTTTAGAGTCTGGGTTGAGAAATCTGCAGTTATCATGGTGAGCTTATCTTTGTAGATCACCTTCTGTTTTTCTCTTACAGCTTTTAGTATTCTTCTCTCTTTGCATTGGGTGTCTAGTATTTTAGTTATGATGTGTCATGATGAGGTTTTCTTCTGATCAAAATGGTTTGGTGTGCTATATACCTGCAGTAGTTCCATGCTCATGTCTTTTGTTAGGTTTTGGAAATTCATTGATTTCGGTGAAGGCAGACCTACAATTCGCAAGCTCCCTTTCGCACAAGGAATGTTTCAGTATCCTAGGTGTACTGCACCAAGGCAGTGAGTCAGGTGTTCCCTTCACTGGAAGCAGTGAGTTTATCACAAGGGCGCATCACCGCTTAAAGAGCCATTTTTACCCCTTGTCCCTGGGCCAGTGCCATAACTTTAACACCTTGCCTCTTTACTCTCAAATTTCAAATAAGATCAAGATGCTGAGAAAGGACAACAGTGTGCTCCAAAGCGACACTAGTGAAGCAGAAAATGGAGCCTCGAAGCCTGAACCACAGGAGCAAAGCCCAGAACACCAGACTCTCGCCTGTTCAGATGAAGACCAGACTGCCCTCTGTTCAGATGACCACCCTCCAGGTAGCTATAGATGACTGTTTTCATGTCCTTCGGCAGTGGTTGGTCACCATTAGGTTAAAAGTGTAGGCAGCAGGAGCTTGTATGACTTAAAGGGCAGTGAGGGTTTTAGCACACTTCCCTGTTTCCTGCTGCGTATTTGTGCTGGTCCTCTTTTGGGTTCTCCTTATTTTGTCTTCCCATCTTCCTTTGTGTACAGATGTGGACTCCTGATGGGCAAGTGAAAGTAAAGATTCTGGGTCCAGGGACAGAGGCTAGAAGAATGTGCTAGAGTGAGGTTAAGGCATGGGAAATGATAGGTAGCATTCCTTGGTTTTGGTTTTAAAGAGTGTAAATGGTGGATCTATAGCATTCCCAAAATCAGCCAGAGGCTCCGGTGCGGGGATTTTGCAACGTCCTTTTATAGGAGGGACTTGATGCTGTGAGAATTACCCTTTTTCCTGGCTATCAGTGTGCACTTGCAATGTTACTGTGTAGACATTGAGGCATAAGAACTGTTCCAGCTTAAGTTAGGTGCCAGAGATTTTGCTTGGACTATTTCAACCTCACGGGATCTCCAACTACAGTTCCATAATACTCTCAATACATGTAATTGAACTTGATTCTGCAGACCTTTACAACTTGGGAACTTGATTTCCCTGTGTCCCTGTTTGCCGCCAGCAGCACAAAGGATAGAAGCCATGGCATTCACAGTGAGATACATCCCTGGCCGTGTATTTATTCATTATTGAACATTTTTAGACAGAATCCCCCTTAGTTATCTGGGCAGGACTTGAACTTGTCATTCTTCTTCCTGAGCGTCCCCAGTTATTATACACGTATACATATGTGCCACCCAGGATTGGTCCATGTCCTTAAAGAGAGAAATGAGGAGAAAAACAAATAGTAGCCACGACACTGTTACATTGAATCATATCGGTTTCTGTGGGGCCTGGTTGAGGTCACTGCTATTAAACACAACGGCATAATTCTTAGTCCTTCTGCCCCTTGAAATGTAAATGAATCCATTACATGGCACGTTTTACCGTATGTATCTCTTTCTTGGGGCAGAAAGGAAATGTCAGTTTATGAGATTTCTATTAACATTTTAGAAAATCCAAATAAATGCCAATAATTAAAACCTTTTAGAGTGAGTTTTAAAATTCCTATTTGTTATGTTTTTTCCCTTTTTTGAATGCAATTGACAAAGTCATATATATATATATATATATATATATATATATATATATATATATATGGTATAAAATATTTCTCAAGGTGCTCTTATGTTGTGAAATAATGTGACCATCTAGTCCCCATCATTTGTGTCTCCTCACATACCTATAACAATTCTTAACTTCCTCCACTGAAAAGTATGTTATAACAGCACATGGAAAATAATACTCATAGCAAATTGGCAAATAGGCTCAGCATTTCCTTTCCAAAAGCAGATTGTAAAAGATAAGTGAATTATATTCTAGATGATTACTTAATATCTCTCTTTATTAGTATTTTTAAGGACAAACAATGGGAGGTGCAATCTGTGCTTTTACAGCTGATTTGACACTCAATGGACCTATAGAAGGTATCCCTTCATCTTGATAAAGTCATGGCAACATCATGGTGCTTTTCGACATATTTCGTTTTCTTCTTTGCATTTTTTATTTGGATAGCTCTACACTACAGATTTTTAGGCATATTAATTTTGTCCGACTGGGGAATTTGTGTCCATGCATACTATTTTTGGTCTCTGTTTTCCCTCGTCCCTTTCCTTCATATTAGTTTCCCTTTTTTTTTTTTTTGTTTTTTTCATAGAGAGCCAACCAGAAGCACCTTCTGTCAGAGGTCTGACAGAACAAAACATCAGCGATATTTCAAGACTCGGCCATGGCAAAGAAACTGTGACAAAACAACGTCTGTCCATGGAAAAGAAGGTTTTACCCTCAAGCAGGTATAATATTCTGTGGTTTGTTTTTGTTGGGTTTGATTTGTTTTTTACACTGCCCAGCATAGGTACATAGCAAAATGGTTTTTAATCGGTTTTAACACATATTGTTAATGACTTTCATGTTTGAGTAACAATATTGAGAAGTTAAACAGAATGGTAATAAGTGTGACGATTCATTCGAAAGAGTTAAATAACAAATTACCTTGGAATAGAGGCTAAATCAGGGCAATTATTTTCAGGGTGTTCACTTCAGGCTCTCTGTTCATAAACTGTGAATAAAATAAAAAACTGTAGGGAAAATTTCTGGTTCCTTCAGAACTACTTAACCAACATAGCTCCTAGCAGGTACCATTTTATTGTCTATAAACTAAATAGGTGCAGACGAGAACGGTACCTTATCATTGTATTCCCGATTCCCTTTGGGGTAACCTATGTCAGGGAATTGTCTGATTTGTAAATGGCCTAATAATAATTTAAGGAAATAGAATCACGTTGATAAACAGTGTTTCTCTAAAACGAGGCTTCATTTTGGTCCCTCTTAGACCTAGTGATATTTTAGTACATAAATAAGAGTCATTCCGATATTTGAATTTAATATCTTTGATGGATTGTGGGTAGATAAACGGTGTCTAAGTTATTTTTGTGTTGCTGTGACAAAATACACAGCATCCATAATTTAAGGAACAAAGAAATATTTTAGCTCACAGGTTCAGAGGTCACAGTCCAACCATGGGCTGCTGGAAATAATGAACACATGTGGCAGGGGAGTAGCCTGAGAATTTCTCATGGCACGCTGGGCATGAATTCAAGTGAGGGGTGACAGGTGGCAGTAGCACATCCTCTTCCTGATCCTGCCTCAGTGATCCACCCCTTCTGCCTCAAACCTCCGTGTTCCACGTCTTTCAGGTTAAGCTCTAGGCATCTGTGTCTTCTAGCCAGGCCCCGCCTCCCAACAGCACATGGCTTCATAGGTATCCCACCACATTCAAATACATGAGGCCTTTGGGGGAGCCCCAGGTCCAAACCACAACATTGTGCCTCTGGCCTCCAAAAGACTCATGTCAACTTCCTTAAACAAAACACAATTCTTGTTCTAAGTGTTGCCATGTAGTAACAGTTCCAGTCTTGCAAAATAAAAACGCCCAAGTCTGATATCTCAACTGAGACTCAAGGCAGACTCTGAGCTGTGAGCTCCTGTGAAAATCAAAGAATAGTTATAAAAACTTCCAGCATACAACAGCATGGGGTAAAGATTTGCACTGCAGAGAGAAGAATGGGAGTATAGAAAGCAAGCAGACCAAATCAAGTTTGAAACCAAGCTTGGCAGCCAGGGCTTAGATCCTTTAGTTTTGTGTCCAGCACCCCAGATAAAGAGTATTGGTCAGATTTGAGCTCCAAAAAGCTTGGGTGTCCCCGCTCCCCTACAGCATTGCCTCCTGATGTAATCTTCATCTTCTCTCTCAGGCCTAGTCCATTCACGTCTGTATCTTTCCTCCGCAGATGATCCAGGTTTCTAAAAGCTCTGTTAAATTTTAGGGATCCCCATTATACTTTAGACTTCTCCTTTACACCGTGATGCACTGACCTCACAAGGGGCACACTGCTTGGCCTCCCAGGCCTTCCTCTGCCTGTGGGTGGAAGAGTCCATGAACGCACCACTGTTGCACTCTGAAAGTCTGTGGAACAAGCACCATGTGGGTGATGCCACGATTTGCCCCTGGGAGGAGCTGCAGTCTGGCCCTCTTGGAGAATTGCTGTACAGGCCTCTGAGTTCTTAGATGGCTGAAATCCAAGTGGCTGGACTCGGGCAGACATTTTTCCCTGTGAACGTACACAGTGCCCTGGTGTATTACTATTCTCACAGCATAGGCTCTTGTCTTTCACTCCTTGAATCAGTAAAGCACGGGGTCTTGATGATCCCTTTCCTTCCCCAACACCTGCAAGGAAACTTTTTTATAGTTCTGCTTCAGGCTACTGGACTTTTATTTTAATGCTCCTATTTTTAACTTTCCTGTGCTCTGTGGCCAACCTTGACAGGTGCTTCCAGACGGGCAGAACAGAAAAAGTTTAAAATAATTTTCCTATGCCAGTTTATTTTTCATGCACTTCAGCGTACAGATGTAATCGTGTGAACATTGTGTGCCCTTGAGATTTCTTTTTCCAGATGAAGTAGACCACTGCCCTTAATCTCAGTTTCAGGCAGAGTGTCTGGACTAAAGCAAAACGCTGACGCGCTTTCTGCCACAGTATAGCACATGTGGTTTCTAGAAGAATTGTCAAGGATGTCCTTCTTCCCACCTGAAACTTCTTGAGCCCAGCCTCTCCAATCCACACTTACATGAACATTAACAAGGATCCCCCAAAGTGCTTGGTTTACAGCACTCTAAGGCTTCTCTAGCCAGCATCTTCAAACCTTACCAAACTTACCTGCAAATCAGTTCCAAAGGCTGCTGGATCACCTCAATTGCTAAAGTCACAGCCATGAATAGAGCCCTGCTCCCAATTTCTGTCTAAGTTCCTTTCGCATGTCTGTGATAAAAGGCTTGACATCCACGAGCTCAGGGGTGGGGTGGGATATTTATTTCAGCTCACAGTTTCAGAGGATTACAGTCTGTGCCTGAGAGGCAGATGATGGTGAGCACACGTAGCAAGGTAGCGGTTGGAGTGCTCTTCGCAGCATCAAGGGCAGGAAGTCAAGTGAGGGAGGAAGAGTGGAACCATCCCACGTTCTTCCAGACCCTGTGCCAGCGCCCAGACGCATCTGGGCCCACCTTAATGTTCTGCCTCATCAGGGAAAGCCCCAGGCACCGTCCCTTCTGCATGGGCTCGATCTCGCCGCAGCACCTCACTCTTTAGGTATCCTGACATATCCAAACCCATGAGGTCTCTTGGGGACCACTCCAGATCCAAACCACAAACAAATGGTAATTTTATTCCGGAATCTACATTATATAGCTTTTGTATTTTCAGGGGTCAGTCTCTCAAGCACCTTGCTGAGTCAGGGGATCTCTTGATCTTCACACATCTTGGATTTCCCAGTGCCTGTTGCCAGTAACCTCAATGCTAAACACAGCTTCCATGAGGGAAGTATTCATGGCGGTAGAGGTCCCCCAATGGAATTTGAGTTATGTATTCCCAGCGGAGATGCAAACAGCAATGAAGCCAGGAGTGCTAAGATCTGTTAATGGGGCTAGGGAGCGTGGTGATAATGAGGTGTGGGTTAGTGAAGCATGATGAATCCTGTTGCCTGGTTAGAATTTCACTGTTTAATTATTACCAGCCTTCTTCAAGTGCAGTAATGCACAGAGAATACTGGTAAACAACTTGAAATAGGGTTTGGTGTTTTCATTGTTGGTGTGTAACTCACAAGTGGCTTTACTTGTGGCCTAATAAGATGATGTCCATTACCGCCATAGGTTCTAATGTGTAACTCCATTGCCATACGTTGATTCAACAAACATTTCTTCAGTACTTAATTCGTTGGAAGACAGAAGGCTGAGTCCTGTGGACAGACGGATGAATAAGATGCTGTCTTTTCCGTTAACAAATATCCGTAGGGGAAATAACACAATGTCTGTCGAGCAAAGTGATGTTTAGTTTTCTGAACTCCATGTTAGTGTTTCCCTGTCAGGGATGACCTTCTTGATAAGATTACATTTCATTGGAGTCTTGGAATTTGAACAGGTACTTTTCAGGTGGCCTTGGGAAAAGGACTCTCCTGGAACAGGAAATGTCTCTTCAGAGGTATAGAATGGTGGAAATCAACTGCGTGTTCTTGTACTCCTCCTCCTCCTCCTCCTCCTCCTTCTCCTCCTCCTCCTCCTCTTCTTCCTCTTCCTCCTTCTTCTTTTTCTGCTATAATTTGATTTGTTGTTGTTGGAGCCCAAACTTTCAGGTGGAAGAGGAAGGGAAGGTAGTAAAGGTGGCTGCATAGGATCACAAAGGGTCTTACTGCCAATGTATGCCCATCCTCATAAGGATTCCCTAAAGAACCTTAGTTGAGCAATCAGTGGTCCTCAAATTTATGTCTTTTGAAAATCATTGATTTTTATCAGAATATGTGCCATTGTAAGGCATAATATCATATGATGGCAGGTCATCATTCACTACACAATTTCCGTAGTCCAAGTAAGATATTTCTAGGTAGAATTCGATTCTGAAGATATTTAGGAAGCCAAATTTCTGGATGAAATTTTGGAGTGGAATGGAGTTAAGAAGGACTCCAGTACGTAGCAGTTAGGTCACAGTTGATGACCTCTCCCAAGTTAGATTACTGTGTTAAAGGAGGAATGTTACAAGTTTCATTTTCTGATACTGCTGGTACTCTTTCCAAGAAAATACGAATTTTTAGTATGAAAAATTTCTATAAATTTGTGGAACAGGTGGAGATTTCTGGTTTGCAAGGCTATGAATAAAGGAGGAACCCTTTTGAGGCATAATGAGCTCAATGTCGGGCTTGCTGAGTTTTTCAGTTACCTGAAAAACCTGTGGTGTTACCAAGAGAAAAACAATCCCTTCCCATTGTTTCAGGTGAAGTAGAAAGATCATCACTGAAAGGCTTAATCTAGTGCATAACAGAAAAAAAAGGGACAAGTCTAGGCCAGATGCAGGAACAGTGTCAGTTCCCAGGGTCTCAGCCCCGAGGTCGTGGTTCTTCCTAGGTGAGGGTTGGTGTGCTGCACAACCATGAGTTGCTCTTCAGAGAGGACTTGGCCAATGGTCTTGCATCAGAGACCAAGTTTCGTTTACTCAACCCTTTTGAAGTCTAAGCAGAGCTCCTCTTAGCTTGTTAACTAAAGGGATTTCACGATTTTAAACGCTCTTTGGGAAATTGTGAGCCCACATGAATTCTCTAGGTAAAGTAACCTTGCTCATTTAACCTTCTTCATAGTGCAGTAAGAGAGTTTGTTGAAAAAATATACAATGTTTTTTGGGATCGTATGAAAGAACAGCTGTCTAAAACTCCTCCCGACTTCTCTTCTGTACTGGAAAGTCTACAAAAAATTAAGGAGGTGAGTATTCAACCTTGCCTTTGTTAGTGTCAGTTGCTGGCCTCCTAGACCCGATTGTTGGGGCCTGCTAATATCTGAAGTCGGTCACATTTTAAATACAGATACTTTGGTGTAGTTTCCATGTTACTTGTGTGAGATGAAGCTTGCCAGTTAGTGTATTGCTGTAACAAAGTAATAGCTCATTCCATTTAACAATCTGTACCAAACGCCCAGTTTGTATGTATTTATCAGTTACACAGACGCATAAGAATACCATAGGAAAGGAAATTACAGTTTTATTAGTGTATGTTAGTTCTAGAGCCCTAGAAGAATGAGACAAAAGCCCATGTCAAGATTAAATAACCCAGGTCTAATTCCCTGTTTATTTCAACTTTACCTTTTGGAATGAAAGCATCTACAGTTATCTTTATTTAGACTGTGTCGGTACCTCTGATTATGGATCTAGTTATGTTTCTTGTAGGTGATACATTGTTTAATCACACTCTTGTTTTTATTTCATATCTTTATCTCAGTCTTCCTTCCACCCAATGAGTACACGACAAATGATACCAGTGAATCTTCTCTGGCAGTTGTCCCCTAAGTAGATAGAAAGAATAGTCCCTATGCAATTTAGGGACACGTTTTCCTCATCGTCAGAAGAGATTTTCTGAGATGCCTTTAGATGAAGAGCATTGCTCAGTGAACAAAATTGAGATTTCCAAGACGAAAAAGAAAAATGGCATCCTTGATTTTCTTTACCAACAGACCTTGCTATCGCTGCTGTTACCACGCCAGCAGAAGCTGAGACATCAGATTGAAAAAGGTCTCAATATGGAAATCCTCCAAAGGGAAGCACAGAGTGGGAAGCTCAATATTTTCTCCCCCGCCTACTGTATTCTCAATATGATGGCCATCCTCTGTGCGCCAGTGAGAGATGAAGCGGTGAAGAAACTAGATGCCATAATGGATCCGGTGCAACTGCTAAGGTGAGCATCTGGAAATTCTCTTTCACTCTGTGTTCTGAGGCACAGAGAACCACAGAAGGGGTGAGCTCTAGAGAAAAGATTATTTTCACTCACGTTCTGGAGGTCCATGGTTCCCAGACTGCACTGTGTGATGGCCTTCTTGTTGGCAGAGTTTCAATATTGTACTGGCACAAAGTGGTGAGAGACAGAGCACAGTTATGCATCTTGGTTCTGTGTTTACCTTCTGAAGTCACTGATATTCAACCATGAGGGCTCCGCCCAGATGATCCTGTATGTTCCTAATCACCTCCCAAAGGCCTTCTCTCCAGTCACCACAGCTGAGCCAAGTCCTCATTTTTGTAACATCTCACAGTGAAGATTAAACCTCAGTGTGAGTTTTGGTGAGCACCTACCACATCAAACCATAGGATGTGTGCTGTTTCTCAAAATCTACCTTTAACTCCATACCTGGAAACTCTGAGGCAGAACCTATGGTAGCCCCTGCTATCTATGCTGTGCTCAAAACCCAACTGATATCTCTTTTTCCTCCTTTCCCAAGACAATATCCCAGAGTTCCTTTAATGATATTCAGGTCATTTGAGGGCTCTTTTCAACGTGATGGACTTAACAAGACAGTGTTAAGACATTAAAGCACAGTAATTCCAGGGATTTCTTACATGCTTGCTTGCTGCTTGAATTCTTGCATTCTTGCATTGTTTCTCTGAAACAAGGTCTCAGTATGTATTCCAGGCTAGACCTGAACGCACTATGTAGTCCAGGTTGTCCTTTAATTCAGTGCAGTTCTCTTGGCTAAGCCACACAAGTGCTGGGATTACAGTCATGCACCACCATACCTGGCTTATGTCATGCTGGGGCTTCAACCTCAAGGCGTTGGGCTTGGTGGACAAGTGCTCTAACCAGTATGCACTTTCTACTGCGCTCATAACTTAAGCAACTCCTAGTAGATTCCATGTTCAAAATAGGTTGCTTTAGGGAATCTGTTTCCAGCATAGGCTTTTTCCATTCAAATAGCATTTTAGTGAACCAAACAAAAGACAAGGAAAGCACTTGGCTGAATAGCCAATAGGAAACTGAACCAGGTGTCCCTTTGAGAAAGAAAAGTAAAAGATAGCAAAACTCCAGGCGGAGAATCCAGGAGGGGTCCCCAGTAGACACCCCTCAGCATATGCTTTTAGAGGAATATATCCAAAGGGTAATTTTCGGATCTTGACCCATAGAATTCATATTTTTTCACGTGCACATTGCATTCATTGCAGCCCACTAGCCCTAATGCCTTAACTTGTCCTAGTGCCAGTTCAGAAGTGCAAAGTGTCGTCTAAATAAGGTGTGGGTGAGACTCAGGGCCTGGTTTCTCCTGAGGCAAATTCTCTGGCTGTGAGCATCCAAGATGGAAGAAGTTACAGTTTTATTAGTGTATGTTAGTTCCACAGTCCTAAAAGCACAGTGCTGGGACAGGCAAAGAAACGCACATCCCACTCCAAAGGGAGCAGTAGGCCAACAAAAGGAGTGATTGGACAGAAGTAATCCTAGGAATCAAGAGGGAAAACAAGACGAGATCTCAAGACACCAGAATGGTCTCCTTTGGATCCAGGTCGCATTCATATCGTGGGCACACTCGTGCCTAGAAGGAGAGCTTCCCGAGACCTGGGGCTGCACCATCCCACACTTTTGCTCTACTCTGTCTGAGCAGGACCCCCTCTGGACTCGAGTCTGATACTTTGAAGCTCTTTCAGACTGCCCACGTGAGCTGGTTGCTCGACAGTTCTGGAGTCTGGGATGGTGCCTCCTCACTTCAGCTCCGTTAGGTAGTAGAGATCACCCTTAATGGGGAGTTTTGGTGGCAGTTTCATCCCTGTGACCCTCGGGATGTTCAACACAGGAATCAAAATATAAGCTTCCATGGCCTCCCAGCCCACACATTATATGCTCCTGTGGAGTTAGCACCATGTGGATGCTGCCAAGTCTAGGCACTTGTACCCTCCAGACGGGACCGCCTGAGTGACACCTGGCCCATTTGAGCCATGTTTGTGGTGATCCCAGGGCATTACACTGAAATTCAGGAATTCCGGAGCAGTTCTGATAATGATCCCTGAGGTGCTATGTGCCCATCTTTGTAAAGTGCATTCTCAAGGTTTTATTAGCTTACTTGAAGTCTCTGGAATTGACTGGGTGTTTTGTAACCCACTACCTTCTCACTCGGGCAAAATCTTAACCCAACATCTACAGTGTTACGGAAGATAGATTTCTTTGCATCCCACTCTCACTGGGTTCATGATGTGGTTGGCTGGCTGCAAGGTAGAAATGTCGTGGAGAAAGGCATGTCACAACATTCCTGATCAACTCATGGCAACCTAGAATCAGAGCGAATTGAGGAACCCTGGATCAGAACATACCCTTCCATGTCATGCCCCAAGTGATTCAGCTCTTTTGACCAGGCCCCCACCTCCTAAAAGCCCATTCAACCACTCTTACATGTAGCACCCCCATGCCCCAGTCCCCTTCCAGAAAACATGCTACCTCTGCACACATCAGACTTTTGCAGGACATTTTGGAACTGAAACATAACTGAGTCAGTCTCTCATTGCTTGGTGGACAGCACCTGACTCCCTTCTCTCTGTCCTGATCTGTAACGAAGGTCACTTGGCGACACTCCACATCTGCACTCTGGCATACAGCTTTTCACTCTTAACAGAGCCAGACTTTAAATTGTCAAATAATTCTCTCTTGTAAGTATAAATTCCATGCTTAAATCATTTCCTTTCTTTCATTGTTTTACTAGTTATTGTTACATGTAGCCTTGCCACTCAATCAATATCTTGCCAAAAAAAAAAAAAAAAATCTTCCACCAAGCTTCCAATTTCATTATCTTCCAGTCGGTCTTCCATAAAATGTGGGTGCTGGGCACCATTCGTGCCAGGTATTTGCCAGGCTTTTTCGCAGCTTCCATTGATATATGTGTGCAAGGAACAGTGGTCACATTAAACTTGTGAAATGTTTGCACAAACATATCGCTTCCACTTCACATTCCTTTCCCTCCTTTTTTGTCACTCCTCCACCCCCTCCATCACTGCCATTTCCCTCCACTCAGGGTCTTTACCTGAACGTGTGGTAAGTTCTTCTTCCCGCATGCGAGACCCTCCCCCACTGACCTTTCTCATCTCCATTTCTACAAACATTTTCATCACAAACACTTTGGAACTGTGGAGGAAGATGAAGCTTTTACTGCAGCTATTTTCGTCTCCGAGGCCCGCCCCACGGTCAGTTTTAATGCCCCATGTGTGGCAATACAGGCATTTTCTAGACGGCACCTCTGAACCCTTCCAGCTTCTGCTCATTCCTTGGTTCCAGAGCTGCTTGCCATTTTCAGGTATTTGTTATGGCAGCAGCCCTACACGGTAAGATTAAAATGTGGGGTGAATGATTAATGTTTAGTACAGTGACAATGAAAGGGACATTGCCCTTAAAAGTACTGTCCCTTTCTTTGAACATAGCGGGGAGCTTCCTTTTTCCCACATTCTGAAACAGTTGTGTAAAGTTGTGTCTCGTGAGTCTCTTCATGATTTGGACTAAAGAAAATACAGTAGGATGCTGCTGCTGCTGCTGGCGAAGCAGTGGAAAGGCGGGCTCGGCCCCTAAATGCCTGTCCGTGTGTCCTTGTTCCCCTTACTCACTGCATCTGACGCCTTGTGACTTCGGGCTCTTTCTCCCAATCAAAACGACTAGGGATAGTGAATGTCCTGTACAGATTCAAGACATGAAAGCAATCCCAACAGGACACTTGGAGATGGTCATGTAGGAGGACGTCCTCATTTGCTTCATGATGTGATGGGAACGGTGCCTTAAGTGTGTGAAAAGAGACAAGGAAGAATTCTGAGGGGGATATTTGGCAGTGTATCTTTTCCTGTAATACATCCTTAAGCAACCTAAACATTCATGGTATTTGTTAATCACACCTTGTAATTCCTGGTACCGATTTCTCACTTACTTTGTTTTTCTCTGATATAGCAGACTATTTGAGATGAAGCGGCTTGTAAAGAGCAGAGTTTCATTTCTCCTCGTGGTGGAAGCTGGCAGTTCTGAGGTGGAGGAGCCACATTAAGCAAGGTCTTTCTTACTATGTCATAACATGGTGGCAGTTGTCACATGACCAAAGAAAGGTCAAGGTTAAGTGTGTGGCCTGAAGCCCTTTCATATGCAGCATCGATACACTCACGAAACTGGAACCCTCATGACCCTCAGGTCTCTCCTTAGGCCCTCTCACATAACACACCTGCAGCAGGGATTAAGCTTCCATCACATGGCTTTTAGGAGTGTCCCATTGAAATCATCA
>PVKB01008086.1:0-21910 GCA_004027205.1 Ctenodactylus gundi | reverse complement strand
TTTTTTTTTTTTTTTTTTTTTTTTTTTTTTTTTTTTTTTTTTTTTTTTTTTTTTTTTTTTTTTTTTTTTTTTTTTTTTTTTTTTTTTTTTTTTTTTTTTTTTTTTTTTTTTTTTTTTTTTTTTTTTTTTTTTTTTTTTTTTTTTTTTTTTTTTTTTTTTTTTTTTTTTTTTTTTTTTTTTTTTTTTTTTTTTTAGTGCTCTCACATCAATTCATCAAAACGGATCTTGAGTTTGAGCACTTTCCCACACTCATGGCAACAGCCTAGAGACAGCATGGTGACCTTTTGCTTGATCAGCCTCAGCGGCTCCTTCCTGCCCATCTCTCTGTTACTCACTTTCCCCAACTATACAGAAGCCAGGGGAAGTTTCATATAAGTCTTTTCAGTCTGGCTACAATATCCCCTTTGAGCATGGCAGGGACCTCCTACCTCGCGCAAACCCTAGTCCCCGGAATCTCTCCTTCACTCACATAGCTACACATCCTTTCCGTACACCCTGTACTCAGGCCTGTGTCTTCAACATTGACTGTTCTTTCTCTGAATGTCCAGGTGTTCCCTGCTTCCTCCACAACTCTGCCAAGTGTCAGGTTTCACCTAATAAACTAACGTAAGAATATTCTTTCCCCAAATTCTAATCCTCCTCACCTCACTTCACCTGCTTTACTTTTCTCCACAGTGCAACACATCATCTGATTTATCACATACGTACTTGTATCTCCTTAACTAAAACGTAAACTCCATGAATTTGGGGATTCTATTGACTTCACTTCCGTATCTCAGTACCTGGAGCTATGCATGGCATTGTGTTTTAATGTGCTCATGGAAGTACGCTTTTAATTGTACTGTAAATGTGTCTTTACCATAGAAGGCGATTCTTTATATGAACATAGCACAGTCAAATATTTAAAATTACATTTATTTTCATAATATTTAACCAAGCAAAAAATAGAGTATATATATATGAAGAAACCTCATTAGTATAATGACTTACAATGTGGAGAAATTAAAGCAGACAATACTTTTCCAAAATTCAGCAGTGTTCTTACTGATCATGGGCAATTTTATCTTTAGATTTAAAAAATTATTTATCATGGTGTTCTGAAATGGATTTCATTTATAGTTCAGAGTCTTGCTTTCAGAGTAGATGAGAAATTTCAAAGTATGTTAGTCATGGAGTCTTTATCGAGAGAAATTTCTATTGGCATTCTTATCACACTCGTGGACGATTTCGCCTGTTGTTTCTCTCTGCTATGGGTTACCCAGGGCTCTTGTCATGCTGCTGTTGCAATAGCGATGCGAATGCTTCAAGTGACTGGGATCTGTCAGTTTGAACCTGCTGGTTTGCAAAGGAGCCTGTCTGTATTTTAGTTCCTCTAGGAGTCTTCTTCCTTGTTTAATAAAACAAGAGCCTCATCAGAATATTAAAGGAAAGAGGAAAAGCCAAGTATAAATCATACATGCTTTTCAGGTTAGAGATAGTTCTGCCCATCATCTACTCTGTGACATAAAAAGATCAGAGCGTTTTTCTTGTTTTCTTTTAAAGATGTGCAGCTTGTACCTCTGTTGAGCCTAGAGAGAAAGAATTTAATAATAGTTGTAAATGTAAGCCTATTGGAAAACATAAATTTCAATAGCAAAGACATCATAAGGTTGATATTGCGTTGGGTAATTCCCTAAAAACCCACACTGCTTTCTGTTGTGTATGTGAAGTCTTATGCTAAGCAATGTGGCTTGGTGCAAATCAGTCCTTAGGAAATTGACAATTTAGCAGGGCAGACAAAGTAAATCATATGTGTATATAAAAAATGTGATTCAATTTAAAACATGCCACATTGAGATAGGCATGATAAATACTGCCTTCACTAATAAATTCAATTTTGAAAGGTGACATATATTGTGGAATTCTGCAATGAAATGGCTTGGATTGTGAAATCTGCAACTCTTAATTGACAAACTGGCAAATAGGTATTCAAATATAATGCATATGAAATGTATAAAAAAATTATTCCCCAGGTTTGTAGCAAAGTTATGAAGCACCAGCAGGAGAAGAAAACTCTAGACATTCTGCTGTTAGAAGAGCACATTGTAATTATACTTTCTGGTTTCCCAGAGAGGCCTTTTCTACTCAGGAATCTTCCATTATTCCATACCACAGCTTGCTGTTTGTTTCATTCAAGACACTAATCAAAATAATCAACATACAGACATACACACATAATGATACACATTGTGTGTGGCTGCATGTAAATTTATCATCTACTGTTGGGTTATACTGCTCTTTCTTTGATGTTCTAGCCCTACGTTAGCGTACCCCTTTTGCAGGCAGGAACTTGACACTGGGCACCTCATTCTTTATATTTCCAGCACAAAGAAGAGGAGTTGGCATGTAGCTGATGTTTAGGAAAAGTCGGCACAATAGATGCATTATAATGAAAATATAAAGCAAACATCTCATGTCAGATTCTACTGTGTATGTATTTTACTGAATGTTGACAAATATTAAGTGCTTACTGATTTTTTTTAATAAGCCGTGATGTACCAGAAGAATCCAAAACCACACCCAGAATGAATGTCCTTCTTTTAGGCTTACTCAGTTTCTTCATTTAGTTAGTATCTGTACAGGAGCCATTGGCGAAAATCTTTTTAAAAACATCACCCGCAGGGAGTCTGTGGCATGAGCAAACAGGGAGAGAGGATGTGATATGTATGTCCACAAATACTCAAGTTCAATGTAAGCAGTATGTATTGCATATATACATATATGTTCATAAAATGGGAGCAAATAATCACCCACAGCTCTGATAAATAGATTTTATGCTTTGAAAATTATTATGTTTCATTGCAAATCATCTTGAAAGTAGTAGATTTGATCCTCTCACCCCATATACAGGAGGATACAAAAATGAGGACAAAGAATACGTCATAACCTGCATTTGGAGAATATGAAATATGTAATTGGAAAAAAATGATGATACAGGTAGAAAGACCCATTCAAAATTGCTATAGACTAAGGCTAAGTGACACTAGATCCTGTCACCGGGTGTTCAGGTTAAACAATGGTCGTGGGTATTCATGATCTTGTGAGCCTGTGTAAATGGCGGGCTCAGGAAAAGCCCTCACAGGCGGGCGTTTGACAAAGTATTTTCAAGCTGCCCGTGAGTGGACACAGCTGTTAGTGAGCTCAGCATCCAAACTCCAAATATGCATGGCTCAGGGGTGTTAGGACTTCTGGAGGCGTGTAAGACATAGGGGTGAAAAAGAAAATTCCAGTTGTATTACAAGAAAACAGCAGTTTTTCTTTTAACACCTTTTAGAAAGCTTAAAATATGACTACATTCTACTCAGATCATTCGTTAAAATGATTTTTATTTTAAGAATATTTTCATTATGTTTAAATATTTTTCTATCAATAATTTATGTTTAAAAAGCATATACATTCAGTATGTAAATTTGCCCTTATGTAAAACTGCTTATAAAAGTAGTATAAAGCTTCACTATTTTTAATATCACATAATTAGTTATGTATCAAAGCATTTGTATCAATTTGATTCCAGTGTACTGAAAATCATTTGTTTTGAAAGAGAATTTCGGAGACAGAGGAATGGCTCAGCAGTCCGTTGTGCGCATCTCTTTTGAGCCCCACTCTTCTCTACTTCCTATTGGCTCTTTCAAACCAGCTCTGCCCAAAACAGGCTTCTGCCCACCATTCACTCCATCTATAAATTGCAATCTTCTCTCAGGATGCTCATTGGCATTGGAAATCGTACTATATGCTCATCCATTTATTTTCTGGATAGCCTCCTAGAATGAACACTCAACAAGAGCAAAGACTATTCTATGCACAGCTGTGGGTCCAGTGCCAGGCCGGTGTCCTTCGGTTGGAGGGGATTGAGTGACAAGTGCTCGCTGGAGCACTTTCTGCAGACACAAATGCACAAGTCTACTGTGTTCTAGGGACAGTGATGAGTGCCCAGGTTGTAACAGTAAGCACAACAGGATCTGCTTCCATGGAGCTGCCTCTGTGAGAAAACCTGGAGATAAAAAGTCATCATCAAATCATCCATCACAAATAGTCACTTACATGAGTAATTGGTCATAAGTACTAATAAGAACCTGCAGAAAGTAAATCATTTGAGTTGAAACTAAGTCAATCTCCTCCTTTAGATTTTAACAATGCATTTAAACAAAGCACGCTGATTTGTCTATAATTGCCATTGTTTTCTTTCTATGGTGTACTCTTATTTTTGAAAAGGAAGACAGTGGATATGGAGTGCTGATATCAGAGAAAAAGTCCGAATTACACAGTGGGAAATGAAACACGAAATTAGGGAGTTGTGAAAACAAGAAGGCAGAGGACCGAGGAAGGCAAGGCATAGTTTTGCGTGGCAGGGGGCCTTCAGTGCCTCACTATCCATATGCTTCATGGAAGCACAATGCAAGGACCTTAATTTATGAAGTCCCCAGCTGTTAGCCCCAAAAATGATCGTGGTCTCACAGGTGCTAGACAAAAACCGTAACAGTAACTTAATAACATAGCACATTTGATTATCTGTGAAGTGATTTACATGTAACATGAGAATTATGAAGATAACTGGATTTTATGCAAATTTTAAACACTAAAAAATTATAGACATTAATATTTAATCATATTTATATGAGCATTGATGTTATTCCTTATTTTAATTTGGAACATCCTTCCCTCTCCTCAACTTTTACTCTCAATTAGACGCACTTTCCCTATTACCAGATGGTCTGTAAAAATAATTTTTAACATTTTAACTGTAGCTTTTAGTACAGAAGATAAATGTGTGTTTTTAAAGAGTCATATATCACCATTATATAGTATGCATTCGTTTGTAAAGTACCGTAGACAATTCTTTCTGTAACTAATGCTAAGCGAACCCCAGCAGCTGTTTTCCGTGACAGTACCTGGGTAGTGCTCCTGACCTGTTTCCGGCCGTTCAGCAGGAAGGGCTCCACCGGAAGCCCGGCTTCCCACAAAGTCTCGCTGTCTTATTGCCAGTACTTTGACGCCCTCTCTGCAATAACCCCTAGCATTGTATGCTTTTTACTCTATCTCTTTCCCTGGTCGTGTTTCTTGCCTATGAGTCCCCACTGGTCAGAAGAGGCACCATGTTTTTCATGCTGCGGCTATGCTCTGTCTGTAAATCTCCTGCTGATGGTCACAGCCTTCTGCACTTCCTCGTCTCACTGGATTCTCAGCTCCCATTCTTACTCTCCTTAGGCTCCAGGACCTGCCTCCCTGTCCCACTAAAGCTACGTGCTTGATGTCCCTTCCCTTCCAGCTTCCAAGAATGTCACCAGTCATGAAGGTCTCACTTTTTGTCCAATATTGGATACACTTTTGTGTTTTTCTGATACAATCATTTTCCTAGGATGCCACCAGAAAAAAGCTGGTTATACATTTATTGGCAGTTTATCTTGTGATGGGCTCTATGTCTTTTTAATCTCCCAATAACCTTTTTAAGTAGCCTTTACAAATAATTTATTTTCCTATAATCTCTGCTAGAACTGACAGGAGTAAGATTATACCAGATGTCTTGGGAAACTAATTTCAGGAACCATATGAAAGGTTTCATCTCTTCAACCCAAGTTTGATTAGTGTTTGTTCTGTTCTATTTTAGCTTTAAAAATTCCAGATACAGTTTTTGGGAAATCTAAAATCTTCAAAATAAATCTATGACTCATAAGTAATAGAATTATTTGCAGATACTCTTTATTTCACATATTAGGCTACCTAGTTAAATATATTCTCATTAGTTAGATTGAAGAAATAACTAATTACAGGGCTAGATTTAACGTATTGAAGCAAATGAGTAATAAAACACAAATATGTACACAATGTTAGGCACCCTGACTACCTGCTGCACTGACATGCTAATTACAAATCACTTTTACCTATTAAGCAAAAATATAACACGAAGGAATCCAAGCAGGCAGGGAAATAATATTCGGAGTAAGTTTTTATTCTGACAAGAGAATATGAGACATATCGATGTTTTTAAAAGTTTGAATGCAATAATAATACTGAAAGCATTCGCCTTAATTCACCAAAATTGTTTTTACTATACAATGATTAAGCTTTACACTATATTTTTAAAAAATAGAATTTAATGTGGAGCAAAAATGTTTCAATGTACTATCCACTCTTTTCCCCTTGTATTTCAGTTGCTTTTCTTTCTCAAGCAGTAAGAAGCAGTAAGAATGTCCAGGACTTACGTTCGTCTGGGAAGGAAATAAATAGAGTTGGCCAAACACTTTGTTGACTTTGAAATTAAAAAGCCAAAGATAAGACGTAAGACGAGAGGACTTACGGCAAAACACATGCTCAGTCTAAGCCTGTTTTACTAATCTTTAGACTCAGCAAAATTTGACAGTAAAATATGGATAAGAGAACCAGAGGAAAAACATGACAGAAAGGTATTGATCAGAGAGCATTCTGTTGCCTCATCACCCATCTCTGCGAGATGTAGTACTGATAACATGGAGGTGACAGAGTCCTCAGGAGAATTGAGCCCTATGTCTCTTCCCAGGAATATCCCAGCATTCACGGTAGAGCACACCCCAAGCTCATCTGGCTGTGGTGTACTGAGTCACACGGGGGCAGCCTGGGAGGTGGTTTGCATCCAAGCAGGACTGGGGGAGCAGCAGCGTGTTTTCACACATTACCAGCAACAGCTCAGACATGGTCCTGGCAATCAAGGATAAGATGGATCCAAGGTGACCTGGCGCAAGCAGTTCTAAATTAGATTCTGTCTCAGAACCAAACTAAGAAAGGGCTGACAACGCTGCTCAGTATGAAGATTCTCAATATTAGTTCAGTTCTCAATATTAGAAAACAATGAGCTTATAGTAAATCAGAGCTAATAGTTATAAATCATGAATAATTGACTTGCCCGCCACAAAGCGAAGCCTTAGGCCAATTACAAGTGCTGTGGAGACATTTGATACTCAGAGTAATTTTTGCCAAGTAATATAAAGACATGAACTAGCAATTAATTTGGAAAACTGAGATAAAAACATTTATATACATGACAAACACTTTGGTCACCCAAAGAAATACTAGATTTAAGTTTATACATACATATAGCACAGCACTATGGCTTATCAATGTGGCCACAAATAGTGAATAAGCTATTATTCCTGTGTGGAACTTAAGGGTAACAGGGACGGGAAAAAAATCAGTGTAAAGTGGCAAAATAATGGCTTAAGTATTATATTCAAGTGCTGCAGCAGAAAAAAGGAGGAATATTATTAGATTTGCATGTTCAGAAATTCAGTCTGTGGAACATTTGTTATTAAACTCAGACATATGAGTAGTTGATATAGGGCAAAAAAAAAAGAGTTTATCATAATTTTCCTTGTGAAAAACTTTGCTACTGCTGGTAGAGCAAAGAAGGTGGCTAAGGAGAGACCAGGATACAATGAATAAGCTGATTTAACCTAAATGGAGGAGTCCAAAAAATGCTACCTATTCTGATATGGCTCGTGCTCGGAGTGGAGAGATGCTCTTCAGAGATGCCAGGTGGAGGAAAGTGAAGTGCCACCGACGGGGCTGCCCAGGAAGAAGTGAGGTACAAAGGAATCTGGAATTAAGTTACAGCTTTCAGCCAATGGATAGAAATCTGAGATGAGAAATGAGAATTTGGATCAGTATGTTTTCAGCAGGCTAAATACAGAGTAACTGCTGCTCATGGCTACGAGCAGCAGATCCAAAGCACTTAAGTTCTAAACCCAACTACAGAACTTTCTAGTCACGTGAGATGGTTAATCGTGTTGCCAACCTAGAAAACCAGTAATGCGCAGTTATGGCTGTGTTTATAAGAATGTTCCCAGTGATGATTAATATGTGGAAAACAAACGGTTGAGGAAGTACCACTCTGCATGTGGGCATGTGGGTGATACCTTTCAACAGGGAAGGCTACAGGGAACAGAAAAAGGGGAAGGAAGCCCACCAGTACACTAGTATACACCTCTCTTGGTCTTTTGGTTTCTCTCTCTCTCTCTCTCTCTCTCTCTCTCTCTCTCTCTCTCTCTCCCCTTCCCTCCCTCCCTCCCTCTCTTCCCCCTTCTAGCCACCATGAGATGACATGAGATGAGCAGGCTCCTCTGTCATATGTTTCTGATGTGGTAATATTCTTTCTCTTCTCAGACCCAAAGCAATGAGACGGTTCTTACTGGGAATGAAACCTCTGAAACTGTATGCCAAAATAAAACTTGCCTAATTAAGCATTTTTCTTCAGGTATTTTGTGACAGTGATGGAAATCTAAAGCAGTGGTCCCCAAATTTTTTGACACCAGGGACTGGCTTAACTGAAGACCATTCTTCCCAGGGCCAAGGAAGCAAAGCTCCTGCTCCTGCCAGGCCAGCATCAGTATTAGAACCTCACAGGGGTGTGACGACAGGAGGCTTCGTGCTGCTGCTTGGTTTTCCTACTGGTGGAGGTCAGCTTCAGTGTGGATTTATCATCGGACCTTTAGAGACTGGAGGCCAGCTGCTAGATAGCATCAGGATCCATCTCTATAGGGTCTTTCCTGGTATCCACAAGAAAGATGCTCTTCTCTTTCTATAAGGTATACGTGGGCACAATTTCCATCATCACAAAGATATGATTCACAAAGCCAAAACTGATCTGGACTCTTGGAACAGGTGCACACAATCCCAAATCGAAGCCAGAATGGCAAAGAAACAGGAGAGTATACAGGCCAAGTGAGGTGACTGTCAAACAGGCCAAAATACTCCACATACTTTTAGTTTACCAGAAGTTTCTTTCGGCGGAATCATCCAAAGAGTTTTACGCAGCTGACCTTCCTTACAGGCTTATCATCACTGCTGCGTGTCCTGTGACTGGGGTCACCACCAGCCCCACTTCGGCTGCCACCACCGCTTCCCCTACCATCTGTTTTCTTGAGGTTATTTTCTGAGTAAATGAAGCAAGGGCTGAAAAATCACGTGCCTTACATAGTTCAAGTTGACTTGAAACATTTTACTTTGCAGTTGTATATTAGAGGTAAAAGTAATCTGTATACTGGTAGGATTCTGTAAATCTGAATATTTTCACAGCATCATTACTGAATTTTTTCTGTCATAAAACACTGAAGTTTAAGGTTTTATTCAAAGTATACATCATATGAATTTTAAAGTCTAAATTGTGCTGCTCACCCAGATAGTGTCTATGACATCAGACAAACATGGCAGTTGGAGTGCCAAGATGTATGGCCAACAATGACAGATCTGTCTTTAAAATGCTACAAAGAAGAGGCATGGGTGGACACTTCACTGGCACTTTTATTTAGAGAGTGACTACAAAGTATTTGTATACTATATGAAAAGAAAATGTTTGGTTAAATGTATAACACTTAATAGGTATTTGAATTCTAAAGGGGAATCAAAAAGTTATTACTTGGCAGTGAATATAGCCAGAAAAGATGTTGGAATGATCAAATAAAGTATTTTTTTATATATCCATCTTTGAGAGTTTCGTATTCTAATATCCTTTATTCTTCACATTTTTCAGAACAGCTTTCAAAGAATGTTCCATTTCCATTAAAGTAAAGCCAACACCTCCTCTATGGGCACTATGTGGTTTGGGACTTGTCCATTATTGTTTGTGTTCAGTTAGCCAGCCCGTATTTTTCAAAAGGAAATGCAAATCTTTTTCATTAGAAGCTGGACACTAAAAGAAAATCTTGTTCAGAAAAGAAAAAAAGAAAAAGAAAATAATGTAAAAGGAAAAAAAACTTTTTTTCTTCTGTCTAAAATAATTCTCAGCAAGTTATAACAACATTGATTGGAAAATAATGCTAGCAATTTTCTAATATAATTATGTTTTGTGTCCCCACCTTCTTCTCACCCCACTCCACACAAGGGTGCTGGCGGCTGAACTCAGGATCTTTGACTTGAGCTACATCTCAGTCTTTTTCTAGTTTTTGAGGCAGTGTCTCACTAAGCCACTACGTTTTTAAGGATGACCTCAAACTTTCATCCTTCCTCCCAGAGTAATGGGATCAGAGACATTTGCCCCTCTCTCAACTTCACATGGTAGTTTTACTTGTGGTAATAAAGCAAGATGTATTTTGTTACATGTACATAGGGATTCAATTTACATTATAAGTGTTCTTGTTATATTTTAAAGAGATAACAATATTTTAAAAGCATAACAGCCTTTAAAAGCACGTATGTAATCAGTTTTAAGGCATGTAAAAACCTATTAGTAGTTAGTGGACTCCTTCTTTGATGTCACTAAAGTCTAATGACAACTAATAAGCTTTTTCTCCTCCTTTAATAAAAACAAATCAATGTCTATCAGTAGAAGTGTCAATATATAAATTAATACCTATGATGTGTTTGTGAAATTACTTGGCATTAGTCAAAATTAATTAAACAATTTACCTGTGATGACACAGTACTTTTCAAAGTATTTTCAAGTATTGCACACTTGACATATGCACTCACATACATGTCTAATGTATTTCTTAAAATGAGGGAAAAAATCTGAGAACAATTAGTACATGAAATCTAGGAGGTAGGTGTTCTTTTAATAATATTATTCTATACTTTCTGTGTGTGTGCAATACTTAACAAAATTGATTTTTAGTGTGTAACAAAAGATAAAATTTCTAAAATTTATCTTGGAAAACACAAAAGGTTCCTAGAAAATGAAATGGTAGCCCAGAGCTCAGATGAAATGAGACGATACTTGTGAAGTGCTTGTCAGTCTCCCTGTGCCTTGTGCAACTGAACACATTGCGACCATTGCCGTCTCGCTCTGCCATACTTGCATGTGGGAACACTGTGGCACCTGCGAATGCTCTTCATCCTCACTCAAAAAACTTACCCTTGGAGCCATTCAAGCCCACTTTCAAAATGCTTTGTGCATAGTCACATAGTATAGAAATATTTGAACATGACAATTCGGGGAAGCGAGAATTAAGTAAAACCTATGTTTCGATGCAGTAGATGATTACACTGCATAGTTCCTCTCCTGCACATTCTGGAAAAAAATTTAACCTTTTTTTTTTTTTGAGCTGAGAAAAGTGGACAGGGAAACGTGTCCTGATGATGAAAATGAGAAACGCAGTCATAAGAGTAGCTAGGAATTGGTGCAAGGCGGGGCTGGGGTGGGGGGAATTTATGTCTGCCAAGAGCCATTTGGATATTTATGGCATCATTCAGGAGCCATACAAAATTATCGACTTACAAAAAATTAGTTTTCTACATTTGGCAAAACACTTGACTAACTCACCCTTCATGTGACAATAGCCTTGGCTGGGCCAGAAAATAAGGCCTGTGGGCTGAACATTTCCAACTCCTGAAATTTAGAGAGAGAAGCCAAATTCTGTAGAAAACAACTATAACAGATTGCACACTTAGTGGGCACAGGACTGTTGTGGATTTTTACCCCTGATATTCCTGGTATCTTGCATGTTATAGCTAAGCACCATGCCTTCTGCTGGCTCCATGTTAAAGCTGAAGAAACTCACAATCCACATGATCAATGAATTGCTCAAGATCAGACTGGTCCTGAGAGCTGAGAATCAATTCCAGTTGTGCCTACCTTTAGAAATCCAAGAGTGAAAATTTAAGGGAGATTATTTAGATCATCCCCAGCCACAAATCTTCCATCTCTAACAAGGCTATAAGCAGCAGTAACAAATTAAAATTGGCCCCAACGCTTACTAAACTGAGTAAACTGGAAGGCAAGATTAGCTCAGTAAAATTTCATAAGGGTTAAAGCTTTAAAAATGTGTGAGAAACACCAGGGGGTTTAAGCTGGTTTGGATAGGAATGTGAAAAGCTAGAGATTATTCAGAAGAACGATGTGTAAAAGGAAAGTTCTTTCTAAAGAATTTCAGAAAGAAGCAGGATGAAAGTGCAAGCGTGGAGCTGCCTGTGGGGCTCAACAGCAAGAGAAGGCGCAGGCTGAAGGTTGAATCAATGTTTTACCTTGCAAAGGAAACACTGATTTGTCTTGGATGAAAGCTCTCTGGTAGAGAGAAGAAGGCAACTGAACGTCGAGCGAAATGCAGCAAATCTGGTTTGGATCCTAACTGGCTTCTGCAGATCTCCGGTGAGCAGCTGAGCACCTCAGCGCCACTTCTGCTCCTGCTGAGAGCCTCTGAGACATTCCACAGACCTCTCTGAGCCCAGCAAAGCAAGATCAAACCCAGAACACCTGAGCTCCCCTAGAACAGGAGCCACAGCACTCATTTTTGTTTCCCAAAAGGCTGGTTCAGTGCCAGGCATCCAGTCAATGCTTAACAAAAAACTGAGTCGACGAACGGACGCGGAACGAGACTCCTCAGCCCATTCTCCAGCTTGCACATTGCAAACACGGTCAGCCTGGGCCTTGTCATCTAGGAAGTTAAGGGTCATTCTTAAGTCTTCCCTCTTTCTCCGACACGAAAGCCAATATGCCTTGTATCTGTCGTGTCCTGTAAAATCTTTCCCTTCCTTGGGAGCCCCGCAAACCGTAGCTTACTTCAGTTTCGATCAGAACTGACTGAAATATGGTCCTATAGGCTTTTCTACCCCCAACTTTCTCCATTCACTCCCCCCATGTTGACGGAATAGTTTCAATAAAACAGACAAACAAACAAACAAAAGAACAGATGACATCCAAATGGATAAAGCCCATGCTGGCACGACTGCACTCTGGAGCATTTGCATTCTCTTTGCACGAATTAGTCTTCTGTGAAATGTCACTGTATTCCCTGCCACCCGCTTCTCCAGCCAGCAAACTCCACGTTATCTTCACGTTCAAAATGGGTCCTTCCAGGGCGCCCTTCTAATCCTCCAGCGCAGCTTTTCCATGTCCTTATTACCACCATGTACACTTTTATTTTAGTGGTGATCATATTGTAAATGAGCTAATGTTTTAGTAGTTAACTAAGGGGAGAAAATGGGAATAAATTTGAAATGCCTAGGAGCTACCTTCTTCCTCTTTAATGAAATGGTAGCTGAATGTGAATACTAACTTGACCAACAGATTATGGCGGAGGGCACTCTGCCGATTGGGACCCAGCGTTTGTGGGAATGACAACTTTAGCTTGACTCCCTAGGGGTCCTAAAGCACCCTCTGCTCGGCTGCCCTGGCAGCACCCTGCACTGACAGAGTCTAACACTGCTAGAGAGGCAGAGTGGGAAAAGTCAAGGCTCTGGTTGAAGGAACACTTATCTCTACTTATGTGAGCCAGCCTACCTGGAGCCCCAGACACAACACACTGTTACTATTTCATTCTGTCTGAATGGCTATCTTAAAATCATAAGCAAATAAATTGTGGCTTTATGACACTGAATTTTTTGATTTTTACAGAAGAATCAATGATTAGAACAACTTTCAACATCTATGGGTATTTTCTTAGCATTTCTCTTCATTAACTTTTAGGACCTTATACTTTTTGCCCATTATCTCTAAGCATTGAGGAATCAAACTTCCAAACTTTGTCTATCTGTACTCATTTTGTATTAAGGCTTTAAATGCAACTCACAAAGGGTCAGAAATGGAGCTCAGTGGTAAAGCACTGCCTACCATGTGCAAAACTCAGGATTTGTTCCCCCCACGACTGCAACAATCAATCAATCTCCAATGTATAACATCCTTAGATTTACACCCAACGACCTTTCCACCTCAACTTTCACATCTAATAGGCAGCTAAACCTAGCACATAGCAATTGTACCCCTTATCTTCATCACTGAAGCAGCAGATCATACTGTTCTCTAACTCAATAAAGGGCATTTGGAGTCAACAAGTTGCTCAGAAAATCATCACAGGCATTTGCCCTTATTCCTGTTTTTTCCTCCCTGACCTAACTTCAATCCATCAGCAAGAAGTGGCTCTACCTTGGGAAATATTAGAGACTGAGTAATCCTATAAATATAAATGAGATGGTGTCAGTGCATATGCTCAGCCTGCCTACGGATGACTTCTCATTACGCCTAGAGCAAAGTCTGGAATCCTTATCACGATGCTGTAGTCTGGCCCCTGGTGTCTCCAACCTAGCACACTTTCCTTCCCTCCTTCCTCACTCTGCTCCAGTTACGTTGGCCTTCTTGCCAGGCCCAGCATTCTCAACTAGAGTGCTGCCTCAGAGCTGAGATTCACTTTTCTGTTGTTTTTCTACGGATAATTCACGAAAGGCGCTCCAATCTTAGTGAAAACCTCATGAGTTCAGTACCCCTGTAACTCTCCCCTAAAGGTATTCGATTTTTTCATGATTGCCTTTGTGTCACCTGAAATTATGTGTTAACCGTGTATGTTTACTTATCCCATTGCTTGTTTATTGCCAGCTCCAATACTGTGTAAGTTCTCTAGGCCAGGTGCTTTATCTTGCTCACCCCACATTCCCAGTCCTGGAATGCTTTCACTGGGACAATACAGGTTGGCTGACTTCTTAAGACCTTTGAATTTATTCATCTTTAAACTCCTCCTTTCATAGCTTTGAATACAAATCAGACATCCAAGTAGTATTTGTGAATGAATGTGTTGTAATCAAGCCTGGAAGTCATTTTTTAACAGCTTCTGAAAGCGTCTTCTTTTAATGAAGATCTTTAATCAGGCAGTTTGTGAAAATAAATTTCCATTATTTTTCGGATAGCAAACGTTTCTAATTGCCATCTTCTTCACTGCCAAGCCATTTTGAAGGCTCAGCATTCCTATTAGTCATAGGCTTCTTGAGTGAGGTGGTCTTTTAAGAAAAAACTGTGATATTAGACTATCTTGATGACTATTTTTGCCAAGTTATTTGGGAAGAGACATGAACCATGCATAGAAATATTCTGAGCTGTTTCCTACATTTCTGTGGCAAGTGTAAGTTATAACAGAACAATGAACGAGCATGCTTTTCTGAGATGACTCTTTCAAGATGTAATCTGGTTTGAAATATAGACACACGTATATATGCAGTTATGGAATGTGAAAAGGTATGTATTTAAAAACTAAAAGAACACAAAATTCTGAAACATTACAAGGACCTTTACATGCGTCTCTTGTGTTTATTTTTAACTAGATTTCTAGACAAAGAACCCTTCTTTCTAGGGCTTTCATAATGTCCCACGGGCCTGGGAGCTCATGATAGCCCATAAGCTGTCAAACACACATCAGCATGTTTAGGCGATTCCTCTCTCCGCTGATAAGAGGGTCCATCTTAAACCACTCTACATCCTCTTTTGCAATTCAATTTTGCTACAGTATTAAACACTCCAGAAATGACAAGGCTAATTTTTCACTTACTTCCTTCATGTGCTTTTTATATTTTCCCAAATAAATTATTCACTAAATTTTGCATATGGCTCATTAATCCTCAATTGCATACCTTTACTTTTTTTTTTCTTTTGAGAGGTAAAAATGCAATGTTCTGTATTTCTAAATAAATCCCTTTTTGGCTGTTCCTTGTGTCCTTTTCCTGAGGTGTGTAATTGGATTCTCCAGTCGCATGTCTCAAAATACGCACCGCCAGCTGAGTTGGAAAAAATGTAGCATTTCTAAGTTTAAATGTAACAATTCTATGCATTCAAATAAATTATTACACTGAGAAGATGTATTATCTTAGTTTTCCAGAAAGCCACCTTAGATTTTTTCAGACAACAAATTGCTCCTGGTACATTTTCTACTTTAATGTATTCTAGAACTGGATAAAAATGAAAGGTACAATCACTAACTATTCCTATCACTGACAATTCGCTTCTTTTTATGGCGCATTTTAGGCTTTCTTTAATGTAGGTGATTTAATTTCACAAAGAGAGTCCATCTTACCTCAGTGTCTTGTGTCTCTTACCGATCATGTTTCTGTAGTTACGAAAATGATCAGATGGCAAGCATGAGACCTCACATTTCTGAATCCATGAATTTTAGTGAAGTGTCATTGGTAGTTCTTTAAGGCAATGTTGTGTGGTGTTATGAGTAGGCACCATGTAGCCAGACTGCTCAGACTCCTATCTCAGCTCTCCCACCGGCCAAGCTTGGTTGAGTGATGAAACCTCCCTGTGCCTCCTTTCCTCATTAGTAGTGTGGAGGTGATAACAGCTTTATACTTAACAGAGAGGACTGTCAGTGTAGCTCAGTGGTTAAAGTGCTTGCCTAACATGCACAAGGCCCTGGGTGCGAGTCCCCAACACCACATAACAAGATGTGGTGGCCCATACCTGCCATTCCAACACTAGAGGGGCTGAGGCAGGATTGCCTGAGATCAAGGCTAGCCTGTACTACAGAGAAAAACCATGCCCATCTGCCCTGCCCCCATAAAAAAACAGGGAACTTTTCATGAGAAATATTTTAAAAGTAAGAGCACATATCCTAGGTAAATAATAGCTAGTTTTTTATTAACTCATTTCATATCCAAACTATAATACTTACTCAATGGGTAGTATGTGTCTACTCTGGGATAGGAAATCAAGAATAACATTGTGGTAAATTCAGACACAGCTGCGTATATTCTAGAAGTGAGATTAGAATTGAAACTGCACAGACGCTCTGACATTGTACACCTGACTCTTCTCACCCCAGCTCTGCTGCCAACTGGCTCTGTCTTCTCTTTCGCCTCCAAACTGTCCTTCATTTCTCCCTTTGCCCATTCATTCTGTTCTCCACATAGTAATTCAAGGAAGCCACTTAAATGCTCAGTCTTGTGTCACATCTCTGTTCCAGTCACTGAAATGACTGATTCTACTCAGAAAAAGAACTTCGCCCTACATGGGCTTCTGAAGGGGGCATGGCCGGCCCTTTCCTCTTTGACTGTCTCTCTGCTTCCTAGCACCTCACTCACTATGTCAGCCTCCAATCTGTGTGTCAATCCTCACTTCTAACCTAGGGCCTTGGCACTGGCTACTCTCTCTTTCTGAGATCCTCTTTCTCTAATATCCACACTACTAATTTCTCTCTCTCTCTCTCTCTCTCTCTCTCTCTCTCTCTCTCTCTCTCTTGAGACCGGGTCTTGCTCTGTAGCCCAAGGTGGTTCTGAACTCACTATGATGTCATAGCACTCCTCCTCCTTCAGCCTCCCAAGTGCTGGGATTTCAGCTGTGCACCACCGTGTCTAGCTCATACGGCACTGGGGAATTGAACTCTAGGCCTTGCACTTGGTAGGCAAGCACTGTAACCACGGTGCCATTCCTCCAGCCATGGTGGAGTTTCTTACCCCTTTCAAATTGTTAAAAAAAAAAATGAACTTCTTAGTGACTCTAACTCTGAACACTATTTTTACACTGCAGTCTGTCCCTCTACCTGTTATTAACCTACTTCATATTTTTCTACTTTTTCTATAGCACTTACTACCTCCCTACCGAGATACTGTGTACTTTATATATGTCTCACATTTATTTTTGTCTCCCTCCCCCTCACACCAGAATATAAGTCACAGGGGCAGGGAGTTGATTTGTTTGTGGATACATAGTAAGGCTTCAGAGGAAGGGCTGACACTTAGCAGGTACTTAAGAAATGTTTGTTGAAATTAAAAACTCAACAAATATGCTGAGTGTAAGTGGTTAAAGTCAACAGTACATCCATCTCAAAATAAACAGGGACAGAAAAGAGAGAAGGAAGATTTCTCTTGTCCGGAGCACAGGCAGAATGTGGAGAGTGGACTTGAAGGCATCGGTATGAACGGCATGAGGACTGCAAAGAGAAAGCAAACCCGGATTAAGCGCAATCAAGTAAATTGCTGGAAAAGGCCTAAACCTCTGTTTGATACTGATAAGTTGTGAGCCACCTGCGTGTGGACCCTGTGTGACGAAATCGCTACCTGTAGCCTGCGGACAAAGCCCTTGCATGATCGGTAACCAGAACCCCTGTCCACCTGCGTGTGGACCCCGATACAATCACTATCCTTAGCTTGCGGGCATAAAAATAGTGTATGAACCGTCCTGGTCCTAAGCTCAGGGTCGAGGTAGGAGTCACAGACTCTGAACGCAGGACACGCGTCTTGCTCCTCGTCCCCAGCCTCCTCGCTTCCCGAGTGCGGACTACACCTCCTGGCGTCCCTAGAGCGAGACCCCTGGAGAAGGAGTGACTGTCCAGCCGGGCAGTTATTGGCAGGTCCTGATCCAGCCACAGACTGGCGAGCCCTGGACAAGCTCATACGCGGGTCGGCTGTGTCGCCAGTAGTCAAGAACACGTCCAGAGGAACTTGAATAAAAGAGCAAGATGTCTGAAAATCTTATGGAAATAAACATATGTTTAGACTCAACTTTACTAATTTAAAAATGCAATATAGCATTTTCTTTCCTCTACCTGTTGATCATGATCATAATTTTGATAGGAGTGCCACAAAGTGAGAACAGATTTTTTGGTCCTTAGCTTTTCAAAATAAAGTCCCAACATTTGTGCCTGAGAGTAGCTTTGAAATAATCTGGTCCAAACTCCTCATCTTATAAAGGAGAACAGTAGATTTCAGAGAACAAAAGTGTCTTCCCAAGGCCATGAAATCAGTAACTTAGAGAACAGAAATAGAGCTATCCATTCATCCTCATTACCCTTTTTTTCATTCGACTTTCCTTGAAACAGTTCTCAGTGGAATGGAACCTGTCACTCTTTGGCTTGAGGCAGGCAAGTTATTGTCCAGAGCAACAGGAGAAAAAGTGTGAGGAGCACGTTAATTTTTTGCAATACCAAATATAGCCTTCTTGCTTTGTAGAAAGAGCAAAGCCTGAGAAAAACAATATGTTACTGAAGTAAAAAAAAAAAAAAATCACAGCAAACCCTGAGAAGCACCTCTTGACTTTGAGAGACACAGATAAGACACCAGACTTATGAAGATAATGAAAACGTAGGGCTTGTTTATTTCAGAATTTCTCTGGAATAGAATGCATCTGAATGTCGCCCATGAAAATGAGATAAGTCAGACTGCGAACTTAACTTGCTGTTATTTTAACACTGTGCAAAGCGAACTAAGTGCTTTATTTCACCCTATCACCTGTGCATCCCTGAGGAAAGAGGTGTGAAATTTCTTCTTTGCTAGGGCTTAAGGCCTGGCCCTATCTTTCCTCCTCAGGGTACCCATCAGTTACTTATGAGCAAAAACAATGCTCAGCCCATGGCCTCAAACACAGAGGTGGCCTGTGCTGGAAGTTGTCATTACACATGGCATCGTCACAGCTGTTGATGAGGTGGATGCTTTATGTGTCAACCGCCGCATCATTTGTCCTTTCGTCCTTTTCATAGAAAGAGCCTGGTCCTTGGAGCCGGGGTGGAATCCATCCTTAGGCTGCTTCGAGGCTGTGTTTGTTTTTACCAAGTACGATTTCTCTTCTTTGAGGAGATCATAAAACTTTCACACAACTGCCAGTTTCACCCGTCTCTGTATAGTCTATGACAGAAAACTCCAATATATCAGATTCTAAACTTTTAAAATAATAAATTGTGGGAGGGTGTGAAATAATTGTTTTCTAACTATATTTTCCAGATGATTCATTTAAAAATAAATGTGTTCAATGTGAAGGTGTGAATCGGAATGCCTAGTGCTCAGACTTATGTCCCAGGAGATCCCCAAACTGCAATTTTTTAAAACCTCCCAGAGATTCAGATGGATATTCACTCCTCAGTGTACCTGGCATGAACAGTACAATACACATATATCGAAGGAGATTTCTATTATACAATTTACTTTGCCCTTTTCTCTTGATTTTACCATTAAGTCTCCATTTGAAATATAAAGATCTCTGCCTTGACAGCAGTAGATCACCACCACTTCAGAATGTATTGCTAGCTGTTCGGCTTGAGAAAATATAACACGTAAATGCAAATTTAATTGTACTAAGTAAGAACAAATCTTGTGTTAGTGTTACTATTATGATGGTTGTCAGGGACAACGGACCTCAGAATCAGGATGTTACAGATGAAATCTGACAAATGGTCTCTTGGGAAAGCAGCAGTGCCACAGAGAGGGAGATTTTGGGTTCTGAGGTAGCTAAGTTGATGTGAAATTTTCTGAATGTTCGAGGAGGGAAGCGATGACATTTTTATTGCAAAAGAATAATTGAGGATCAGTCTAAATATCAGACTGACATAATATTCTTTGTTCACTGGGAACTTTTGGAGAAACTCATATATCAATATTACCATATGCAAATACTGTGGCATATATTAATATAGGGTTTTAAAAATACATTGAAATTTAAAAAATATACTCTGGTCACAAATAATCATCATGTGATTTTGCTACTGACCTTACTCTCACATTATTTATATTGCTCGTTGCTTTTTGGACATTGTTCTATCAACTGCTTTTTACATTTTCTTAGAAAATTAAAATAATATAGGGAAAGTTACAACTCCAGAGAATAATGAAATGTACCAAAAGAAATAGCTTATATTTCATGAATATGTATGAAATCTCAGCCTCAAGGAAAATGAGGTGATCTAATACAACTAAGTTTTGAGTTCTTTGGAAGAAAAGAAAGACATTAAACTAATTTCAAGCTTTGTTGTTCCTAAACAGCAATCTTAACATATATAAGAATTCCATTACAAGTTGCACAGTGTAATTGATATTAATCCTAAGCAAAATTCTATAGTTTCTTTTCCAAAATATGTATATTTTTCTAATTATACAAGGAAAATATGCTCAGTTGGAGGTAGCAGGAAAGTCAAATTGACAACTAGAATCTTTTTTGGGTGCTAATATCGTTGCCAGAACTATAACAAGAGAAAAATTACAGCTGAAGAATGCTTTGTATTCACCCCAAAATCTTCTATCATTTATGTTTCTTCGCCTGACGGAGGTTGGTCATAGCCATTTAAACAGATCCATATACGATTGAATACCAAAAATGTTCAATGTCACTTAATTAGCCTACGTCAAATCCCAAGGTCTGCAGAAAGGTCCTGATGGACTTGGGCTTGGGCTCCTTCCAGAATTCTGTGATTATTTGATTGGCAAATGGCAAACAAGGGAAGTGGGTGTCACATCGGTTCATTAACACCATTCAACACTAACAATGCTTAGCAGTCTGAAATAACAGGCAAGGTGGACTAGCTTGAAGCTTATTGGATAATACAGAAGGTTCTATTTCAAGCCAAAATTCACCTAAAGAACAGAAAGGACATGTCACCAGCTAGCACAATGGGAACAGGGGCACAGGATTTTGACCATGTAATTTTCTACCAGCCAATACCACCGTGTATTGCATTAGCAGAGGTACAAGAGAGCAGGGGTGGTTGCCTTGCTCTACTAGGTCATCTAGAACCTCACCTACTGTTACCATGATCCACTGCTCAGCATGTGGCCCCGGATGACTGTGGGCTCACATGCAAAAGGCCAAGGTGGTGGGCAGACCTCAAATGGCCTTACCTTGAAGTGAATGCAGGCTTGAAAGAAATGGGAGGGAGATCCAGGTGGGAACAAGGGAGTGTGAACGGGTGCTGTGGAACCTGGCTTCTGTCAATTTGCTTCAGGAGGGGACAGAGACAGTGTTTGGGGTGAATTCCACTTCAATATGTGGTAGAATATTTAAATGATTTTAGATACACAGATATAGATGTGACAACAAAGGAAGTCACTAAACATTGAATTTAAATGGTGTCAACGACCTCACTGAAATAACTCATCAAGTAAGATTATAGATTTTTCTCTTCCCCTGGATTTTAAATGGGCTCAATGAACCCCTTAGGTTCAAGGCGTAATTATGGACCTGGTAAAATGCTAGGATATTCTTTTGTTCCTGTTTCAATTTTCCCCCTGTAAATTGAAATGCCTGTGGCAAAATCTAAAAAAAAAATTTGTGGAAGTCTGTCAGAAATACTTCCTTTTTACTTAGATTCAAGAATTCACATGCCCTGGCCTGTATATATAGCTATATAATTAATTCTCTCTTTTCTCCTCTTTTTTCTTCCTTAAATCCTCCCCCCACCTCTCTCTCTCTCTCTCTCTCTCTCTCTCTCTCTCTCTCTCTCTC
>PVKB01008085.1:0-21904 GCA_004027205.1 Ctenodactylus gundi | reverse complement strand
CCTTGATTGGACCATCCCTATCCCCCTCCTTTCCCCCTCCCCGCGTCCACGGCTAAGATATAAGCCGCCGCTGTACCAATAAAATTTGAGGCTTGATCAGAATTTTGTCTTGCCTCCATTTCTCGCGCCCCTTGTCTGCCTTCATTCCTCTAGGTGGTCTCCCCGGTCTCACGTTGTTGTCCCGCGGGTCGGGACACTTTTCCATCTTAAACAATAAAGAGTTCACACTGGAATGACTGTATTCAGCCAGAAGCCAGAGACATGAATTGGAAATAAAATAGAGAGGATAAAGGAAGTTACCCTAAGCTGTAGGAAATTTTGCCTGCTTTTGTGAACGAATGAAAAAAATTATTTTAATATCAGAATTGTAACATGTATTCATAAGACATATTTTGTTAAAAGAAACTCTGGTCATTTAACATATGCAGGTGAACAAAGCACCTAAGAGAGACCATTGTACTTACAGGAGCTTACCATGCCACATTGAGTTCATTCTTACTGCAAAGGGATGGATAGTTACTACACCAGAAAAGGAGGTTGCACAGAAGAAAAAGAAATTCCAGGACTTCAAGTCAAGATGGCGGCTGAGTAACAGTGCTGCACAATGTCTCCTTGTCAACTCACTTAAAAAGTCAAGAATTTAGTTAGAAAAAGCGTGTTTGGTGTAGCTAGGAAAGAGAGGACCATCCCCAAAAATGGAAAGGTGGCCAGCGGGAGGCCAGAAATTCTGAAGGATCATAGAAAGCAGAGAAAAAAAAAAATCCCCGTGCCCCAGGAAGCCGCCGCAGCTGGCTGCAAATGGCTGAGCTGCAGGCAGCTGAGGATAGAGGAAAGCTCACGGGGACCTGAACATCTGATGGAGCTGGGAGAGGACAGAGGACATAACAACGGGAGAGGGGGGTGCAGGCGAGTCAGAAATCCTGAAGTCAAATCGGAAGAGGAGGAAAGACACAGCTGACTTCTCATGGCCCCGAGCTGCCATCACCCACAGACAAGACAGAGGAAGGTCCAGAGGCAAGAGCCTCAGCCCAAGGTAAGTACAGATCCGGAGAAGTGAGAATTGTTGGCAGCTGGCAGCCCTGGCCTCTGAAACACCAACCCGAGGGTGTGTGTACTACAAATGCAGAGTGTGCTCCCCCTAGAAAAGGCCCCGGGATCCCAGATCAGAAACAGGGCTCAGCAGCCATCTCAGGCAGTGATATCAGCAGGAGCTATTGTCTTTCCTGTGGACCAGAGACAGCCAGAGACAACAGAACCATGGGGAAGCGTGGTAACAAATTTCATACAAAAAGACCTGACACCCCAGAAGATGATACCAGGGATACTGAAATTGCAGAATCTAAAGAAAAGGGCAAAAATTATGGTAACTTCTGGGCCCAGATATTCAGTGAGTTAAAGCAGGAATTAAAGCAGGAAATTAAACAGACAGCGCAAGAGCTACAACAAAACACAGCTAAGCAAAAAACAAGCCTTGAAAAGCAACTAGAGGAGACCAGAGAAGAAATATACCAGAAGATAATGAAGGCAAGAGAAGAAATTAGAGAACACAACAGAGATATAGAAAAATTGAATGCAGATATTCAGGATATGAAAAACACACAGGAAATAATAAGCGACCACTTTAAATAACTTCAGAATAGAATATCAGACCTAGAAAATAAAGTAACTGAGCTGCAACATAGAGGCCATGAAGAACAAAAAGAAAGTAAAAAGGAAGCGAATCATTACAACAGCAGATAGACGTTTCAAGGGGAAACCGCCTCAGAATTATGGGAATTCAGGAGAAGACTGAGGACAAAACAAAAGGCTGAAAGGATATGTTTAATGATACAATGGAAGAAAACTTCCCAAATCTGAGAAGAGAAATGAACATGAAACTACTCCAGGCATGCAGAACACCAAACAACTTTGATCAGAAGAGATCCTCATCATGACACATCATAATTAAAATTCTAGAAACCCAACACAAAGATAAAATACTAAAAGCAGTAAGAGAAAAACAAAAGGTGACCTACAAAGATAAGCCCATCAGGATAACCGCAGACTTCTCAATCCAAACTCTAAAAGCAAGGGGATCATGGAGCAATGTCATCCAAGCACTTAAAGAACATAAATGCCAACCAAGACTGCTATATCCAGCAAAATTATCTTTTAACTTAAAGGGAGAACTTAAAACTTTCCATGACAGAGACAGCTTAAAGGAATTTGCAGCCATTGAGCCAGTATTGCAGAAAATACTTAAAGGAAACTTGGACAGTGAAAGGGAGTGACACCAACGACCCCAGAGAAAAAGTGACAATAGCTAGAGGAGAATGAGCTGAGAAAAATGTGTGTTAGTAATCAGTGAAATATGAGTAAATAAGTTATGAAAGTTAAAATATTCTGAAATAACAAAATTTGCCTTCCTATCTGTCACTTAAGTATATTTATGTGGTCTAGATTTAAGTTCATCTAATGTAGCAATGTGATATAGTTTTAACTTCGTTTTATTGTAACAATTCACTTACTAAGTCACTGATGAAAATTTATCTTAAGGAAACTGATTGATGTAAAGATAACCCTGTGAATGTACAAATATGCACCTTCCAATATTCAGCTAAGGCATTTGAAATTTAAATTTTTTTCTTCTTTCCCAAGTTTAATGATCTTTTGAACTACATGCTTGTAGTTATTTTCTAATGTGAACTGGTAGGTAAGGCCAGGTTTAACAATAACAACAAAGATATAGAAAAATATGGAAAAAAAACCTTTTGGTAAATATCCCAATAAAGGGATTGGTTGGATTCAGAGAAGAGGCATCAAGATGTAACTACTGCGAACCCATTTGAGGAATAGGAAGTTGAGTTAGACTGGTGACTTAAGTGAAATGACTTAGGTGCGGAAGATTAATATGTTAAACACAATATGGTTTCTCTGACTTGGACATCCCAGAACACAGACATTCTTTGGAACCACATGAGGTGATAGCCAGAGTCAGGAGAAGGGACAGAGAGGGTGTGGGAGGGTAGAAAATGGGAAGGGATTGTAAAGTCGAGATGATACATAGGTGTATGAAACCCCCAAATTCATTGTAAATACTATGTATTACATTTGTATATTAATAAAAATAGTGGTGAAAAAAAACAAAAGAAACCACCAGGACCAGCTGGGAACAACACATGGCCATTCAGAAAATTCTCTAGGAACAGTGACTGATTAGAATGCAATCAGACTAAAAAATCCAGCACCCAGCACCCGCTTCACAAAAAATATTGGGGGTAGGTAACTGACTTTTTTTCTTTTTCTTTTTCTTCTTCAGTGATCAATTTGTATTTTGGCTTTTTTATATATGATAGTTTGATTTTTTTTTTCTTTCTTAACCTTTTTTTTTGAAATAGTTTTGTTTTCCATATGACTGATTCTCTATTTTAATTCTAATATCTATTTTTCTTCTTTTTCTTTGTTTTTCTTGCCCTGCTCTCTGCCCGAGCCTTCCACCACCTCCTATCTCAGTATCTCTCTCTTTTTTGATCAACTCCCTAGGCTGTTTTTCATAAATCTTTATGCAGTTCTGGAGACAATTCTCTCCCTACTCCATTCACAACACTCCCTCATTCATCTGAATATTATCTACAGTGCTTTTCACTGACTGAGGTAGGAGTATTGCCAAGCTTTATCAGTAACATAGTACTATCACTAACAAATTCCTTTAATAAGCCACCAAACAATGTGCATATAAACCACCATTAGTAGTTCAGATCATAATTAGAAGACTAAGTGGGGAGTGGGTGTATATATCAATACCTGGTTAGCATAAGCATATAGTTAGTAGAAAAATATAAGTATAGACACAAATATGTCACATTGCTCAAAAGAATATAGTGGGTGAACCTAACAATAGTGGGCAACCTGTAGAGGTCTGCATTAGCTTAGACAAGCATTGTAGGGCTCTATTATTTTAATGCCTGTGTTACACTACAAATATTAATAGTACACTTAAATAAGCCCAAAGTAGGTTTGGTTAGATAAATAGCGAATGTATATCCCACCTTTTAATGTTATGGTTAGCATAGTTAGAATCTTAAATTAGTTACTATGCTCTGCCAATAAGTTCATGAAATCAGTATTGATAGTACTGTAAATGTAAATCTCTGTTCAAAGTGGAAAAGTTGATACAGATGATGATCTTCATATACAAGTTACATCAACAAATACTCTGTCTCTGAACCATATATACCTCTGCATTCTGCTCCTCCTTCACCAAAGAGAGGAGGAGATTAAGATTTCAACAGAAGGCTAGAAAATAATGCCTTAAAAATTATTAGCTAAATAAAATAAAATAATCTTAAATCCTAAATCTAAAAGAACTCAAGATAATGCTTAAGTGTTGTGGTCCATGAGATTCATTATAGTTGATTTATGGCTGAGTGGAAACAAGGGTGTGTTTCTTGCAGACAGGGAACTTCTTTGCTACTAAGATGAGGAAGTCATGTTAGGTTTGGAATGGAATGCTTTTGTGATGCGACTTCGTTGTCCTTCAACCCAGATGTGTACTGTGCTCTGACATGATAGTGCTGATTGTCCCTGAACCCTGAGAGGTGAGATAAGAAAGTAGCCTTAGAAGTAACCAAGCCCATTATATATAAGGAGAAGTGTTTTGAATAAAACATCTTTTGCCACTGCAAAGGTCCACGTGTGTGTGTGTGTGTGTGTGTGTGTTTCTTGAATCTGCACTCCCCCTCTTGTGCCCAGTTGGCCGACTGAGTGGGTTTGGTCACTTAAGACAGAAATAGTCTAATAAGAATCTCTGGTTCTCTGAATCTCAGAGTTCATCAGCATCACTTGACCTTCAACTTACTGCAATAGAACCATAAGTAAATGAGGTAATAAATCACCTACAATAAGGTCTAACATCCCAGAAACTGATACCAGGAATCTTGAAATACCACAATCTCTTAGCTACTTTTTTTTTGCTGTGACTCAATAACCGACACCCACAAATTTAGGGGAGGAAAGGTTTATTTTACTTCACAGTTTCAGATGGTCATAATTCCTTCAGGGGTGGCTGGCAGCAATCAAAGTACATGGCAGAGACAGAGGTGGAGGCAGTTTCTCAGGACATCACAAACAGGAAGGCAAGTTGAGACTAGTCCAAGTTCCAGTTCCAGTCCCAGTCCTAGTCTTCCAAGGAAGGCAGTTTATGTATCCTTGCAGGTCTCCACCCAGTGATTAGCCCCTCCTGCATCTAAGTGTGGAAGGTGTGGCAACTACACACCGTTAATCTCAGCTTGCAAGTCTTTAATCCTAACTCACATGACTTTATTCCTAATTTAACTGTAATCCGCCCCTCCAGACAAGACCCCAATCCACCAACATCACATGGTTCCATAGACAATCCATAACATTAAAATACATGAGACTTTTGAGGGATACTCCAGATCCTAACCACAACACAGAGTTTAGAGACAACAAAGGCAAAAACGAGGATGATTTCAGGGCCCAGAAGCTGAAACGGGCCATAAAAGGGATACATAGGGAGCTCAAAGCAGCAATAGTCAGAGAAACAACAGCCATTAATAAGAAGTTAAATGAGTATAAAAAGAGACGAACAGATAATGAAGGCAATTCAGGAAATTAGGAAACAGTTTGGCAGAGATATAAAAAAAAGAAAGTTGAACTCCAAGATATGAAAAACTCACAGGAAACAATAAATAACGAGTCATACCAATTCAAGGAAAGATTTTCAGATTTTAAAGATAAAGTGGATAATATGAAACATATTGTGAAGACCATAAAACAAAACAACAACAACAACAAAAAAACAAGAAAGAGACTGGTTGCAAGAGCTGATAGATGACTCAAAGAGAAACGACCTCAGAATTACGGGAGTGCAAGACTAAACTGAAGATATAACAAAAAGTTTAAAGGACATGTTCATAAGATTATGAAAGAAAATTTTCCAAATCTAAGGAAAGAACCGAACATTGGACTACTTCAGACATTTAGAACCTCAAATATCTTTGAGAAGAAGAGATCGTCTCTGTGACACATTATAATCAGAGTCCTAGATAACCAACACAAAGAGAAAATATTAAAAGCTGTAAGAGAAAAACACAGGGTGACTTACAAGCTCATCAGGATAACTGCAAATTTCTCAATGCAAAATCTGAAGATCATACAGTGATATCCTTCAAGTGCTAAGAAAGCATAAATGTGAACCCAGCCTGCTACTTCCAGCTAAATTATCTCTTAAAACAGAGGGAGAAGTTGAAATTTTCAACGACAAAGAGTGACTAAAGAAATTCACAGTCACTAGACCAGCATTGCAGAAAGTAGTTAAAGAAATCTTAGAGAAAAAGAGACCAACAGCACCAAGAATCTCAGAGAAAAGGAAACAACAGAAATAGGAGCATAAACAGATGAGAGAGAAAATTGAGCAAATAACACAGAAGAATCTTAATGGTGACAGGACATACTAAGTTTAACTCAATTATTACCCTGACTGTTAATGGCTTTAACTCACCCATCAAAAACGCAGACTGACTGACTGGATAAAAGAACAAAATAGCTCAATTTGCTGCCTATGAGACACATCTGATAAATGGAAAAAAGAAAAGAAAAATAATATTGGTGAATGGTGTTTCCACAGGGATTCTGAAGCACCTAACCTATTTGGCCAAATACTTGAGTCCATATTGGAGGAGTTCATCTCTACCTCAGGGACTAATCTTTTACAATATGTGGATGATTTATTGGTATTGGATAAAACTAAATCTCGGGTTTCAAGGGCTACAGTAAGCCTACAGTAAGCCTGCTAAATTTTCTGGGCCAAAAGCAGTTATGTATCTTAAAAAGTAAGTAATAATTCACTGAAAAGGAAGTTAATTTCTAGGTCACCTTATTAGTGAGGGGAAACAAAGGATTAAGCCAAAGAGGACTGTGGGAATTATGAGCTATCCCAGACCAAAGACATAAAGGGAACTCCAAAAATTTCTAGGAATGGTGAGTTATTGTAGACTCTGGATTGACTTTTGTGCACATAAAACTAAAAGCCTTTATCTTAAGCTGCTAAACAAAGAGCCTGACCCCCTCCAATGGACAATAAAAGAGGTAAACATGCTGGAAGAACTTAGTCTCTACTTACAGCTCTGATTCTAGCACTGTCATCTCTTGAGAAACCCTTCCACCTGTTTGTTACAGTGGACCAAGACACAGCAGTTGGGGTACTCACCCAGGACTGGGGAGGAAAAATGTAGCCAGTTGCATTTATGTCGAAGTTGTTAGATCCAGTTTCAAGGGGCTGGCCTGAACGTGTACAAGCTATAACAGCCACTGCCTTATTGGTAGAGAAAAGCAAAAACGTTGACCTTTGAGAGTGATCTTAAGGTAAACACCCCTCATCAAGTCCAAGCTATCTTAAATCAAAAAGCTGGAGGATGGTTAACAGATTTAGAAATTCTAAAGTATAAAGCGATACTAGTGGAAAAGAATGAGTTAGTTCTGACCACTGATGCTTATTTAAATCCAGCTACCTTTTTAGTATCAAAAACAATCGGTGATCCTAAAGAGTTAGATCATAGTCGCCAAGGTATTATAAAATATCAGACCAAGGTCCAGCAAGATTTAAGTGAGGTGCCACTCCCAGAAGGGCCAAATTGTTTGTGGATGGCTCTTCCCAAGTTTTGGAAGGCAAAGACATAATGGATATACAGTGGTAAATGGAAAAAGATTAATCGTTATAGAAAAAGGGAGACTGACTAACAAATGGTCAGCTCAGTCTTGTAAGCTCTTTGTCCTTAAATCAGGCTTTAAAGCTGCTCACTGACACTGAGGGGACCCTTTATACAGATTCAAGGTATGCTTTGGAATAGTCCACACTTTTGTAAAGATGTGGAGTGAGAGAAAACTAATAAACAGCCAGGGAAAAGAATTAACTCATGAAGGTCTAATCAAGAAACTTTTACAAAATCTTCTCTTACCTGCAGGAATAGATGTATCCATACGAATGGGCATCAAAAAGGAAGTTCTTTTGAGGCTTTGGGAAACAGGCTGGCAGAGGAGGCAGCCAAGGAGGCTTCCCTGGAGGATGAGATCTGAATCCTCAGTCTCATCCCAGCTGTACCTGAAGCCATTCCTAAGCCTGTGCTCACAGCAGATAAAATAAAAGGATAAGAGGGATAGATGCTTCTCAAGACAAAGAGGGAAACTGGGTTCTGCATAGTGGCAGGAAGATGCTTAACAAACCTGTTTTGAGAAAATTAATATTAATGTTACAGCAGGGAGGTCACTAGGGACCACAGGCTATGAGAGATACACTGTTTAAAAGTCTATGGGTGTATAGGTATCTATACTTTATCCAAATAGGTCTGTAGGAATTGTATTATCTGCCAAAGAATTAATAAAAGAGCTCTGAAAAAATAGACTCATGGAAGAAGGCCCCTGGGACTGAGGCCCTTCTAGGAGTGTACAAGTGGACTTCACAGAAGTGCCAAAGGTGGGAAAGCTAAAACACTTATTAGTTATATTTTATCATCTAACTGAATGGGTAGAGGCCTACCCTGTAGTAAATGCCACTGCCGGGACTGTGATTTGGATGATGTTAGTGCACATTATCCCCAGGTTTGGTATTATTAAACATGTGGACTCCGATAATGATAGGCATTTTACATCAACAGTGTTACAGGGTATTATGAAGTTACTACAGATTAAGTGAGACTTTTGTACCCCATGGCATCCCCCTTCTTTTGGGAAGGTAAAGAGAATGAATCAGACTCTTAAAAGACACATCGCTAAACTAACTGCAGAGACTAAATTAACTTGGACTAAATGCCTTCCTCTAGCCCTCCCTAGAATCAGGACAATGCCCAAGAAGGACTTAGGGTTATCAGTCTGTATACCTGGGTGCATCTTCAGACCTCCCAACCATGGAAATTAAGGACAAATTACTCAGAGGATATGTGTTATCTATCTCTCCCACTTTGTCTTCCTTAAGGCTAAAGGGACTTCTCACCCAAACACCTCCTCTTGAGTTCACAACACATCACTTCCAGCCTGGTGACCTGGTGCTAATCAAGACTTGGAGATAGGGACTTCTGGTCAAGATGGCAGCCTAGTAACAGAGCTGCACAATGTCTCCTCACTGACCCACTTAAAAAGTCAAGTGTTTAGTTAGAAAATGCGTGCTCAATGTAGCTAGGGAAGAGAGGAGCATCACAATCACAGAAAGGAGGCCAGTGGAAGGTCAGAAACTCTGAAGGAACATCCAAAACAGAGAAAAAACATCCCAGCAGCCCAGGAAGTCGCCACAGTCCAGCTGCAAATGGCTGATAGCCGCAAGCAGCTGCAGACAGAGGAAAGCTCATGAGGGCCTGGAACATCTGATGGAGCCGGGACAGGAAGAAGCACCCCAGCAACCAACCAGAGGCTGCGGGAAGGTCAGAAATCATGAAATCATATCGGAAGTGGAGGAAAACAGCAGCTGACTCGGTGGGCCCTGAGCTGCCAGCATCCACAGATCCCAGACGGAGGAAAGCCTGGAGACAGAATCTCAGTCTGAGGTAAGTGTGGATCCGGGAGAAGTGGGAATTGTCGGCAGCTGGCAGTCCCAACCTCTGAAAAATGAGTCTACAGGTGTGAATACTGCAAACACAATGTGGTTCCCACTAGAAAAGGCCCCTGGGAGTCCAGAAGAGATGCAGCATGCAGCAGTCATCACAGGCAATGATGTCACCAGGAACCATTTATAAAAGAAGGGAAAAAAAAAGCCCACGACTGAACCCTTTGGAGTAAAAGAAAGCTCAGAAGAGCACATCAAGACTCTTGGGGGGGGCCAACCGTAAGCAGTGCCTAGGAAGAAACTGGCACAAAAGGCAGAGAGAGGAGAGGAAAAAAAGGGGGGGGGGGAAGACTGCTTATCCCCTGAATGGCTCAGGGTAGTGGGCGCAACCCGAGGGTGGAGAGCCTGCCCTGGGTGAGGGAAACCAGGACAGGCGGGAGACCTTTGCTGAGGGGGCTGGGGTGAACAAGATACCTCAAAAGGGAAGCCATTGCCCCGTCCCTCCAGCATGCGCCAGAGGCTTCTGGGTCACCGCTGCCCTGCATGCCAGAGGCATCTAGGACAGGGAAGCCCATCACCCACCCATCACATGAGCCAGAGGCTTTTAGAGGCTACCAGGGAATTCCATCACCCTGTCATTCCTGAGTCCCAGAGGCTTCCAGAGACATCTAGGACCAGGAATTTCACCACCCTGTCTGTCTCTTGGGCCAGAGGCTTCCAGAGTCATTGAGGACTGGGCCTTCGCCAAACCATTATTTTCTGTGCATCAGAAACAGTCAGCCAGAGACCACCAGAAAGAGCAGAACCATGAGGAAATGTAGTCATGAATCCTCTACATTAAGTCCTGACACATCAGAAGATGATACCAGGGTTACTGAAATTACAGAACACGAAGATGAAAATGGCAAAAATGATGGTAACTTCTGGGCCCAGAAATACAACGAATTAAAGCAGGAAATGAAACAGATAGTGCAAGAGCTCCGCCAAGACACAGCTAAACTAAAGGCAAGCCTTAAAAAGCAATTAGAGGAGACCAAAGAAGATATAAACCAGAAGATAATGAAGGCAATACAAGAAATTAGAGAAGAACACAACAGAGATATAAAAAAAATTGAATGCAGATATTCAGGAAGTGAAAAACACACAGGAAATAATAAGTAACCACATTAAACATGTCAGATGTAGAAGATAAGTGACTAAGCTATGATTACAAAGCTCCAGCAACCTACTGCCAAACAAGTAATCCCATCATCACCCCGTCAACTGGTGTTAAAAGGTAGGGAATAGGACTTCCGGTCCAGATGGCGGCTGAGTAACTGCACTGCACAATGTCTCCTCATCGACCCACTTAAAAAGTCGAGAATTTAGTTAGAAAAAGTGCTCAATGTAGCTAGGAAAGAGAGGAGCATCCCCAACAACTGAAAAGAGGCCAGGGGAAGGTCAGAAATTCTGAAGGATCATGGAAAGCAGATCATGCAAACGGCTGGAGCCACAGGCAGCTGGAGACAGAGGAAATCTTGTGTGGGCTCAGAACAGCTGACTGAGCTGAGAGAGGATGGAGCACCCCAACAACGGAAAGAGGCTGCAGGTGGGTCAGAAATCTTGACGTCATATGGGAAGAGGAGGAAAAAAGCAGCCGACTTGGCATGGCCCTGAGCTGCCGGCATCCACAGACCACAGATGGAGGAAAGCCAGGAGCCAGAACCTCAGCCTGAGGTCAGCATGGATCTGGAGAAGTGGGAATTGTCAGCAGCTGGTATCCCCAGCCTCCGAAAAATCAACCAGAGGGTAGTATGTACTGCAAACGCAACATACGCTCCTCCTAGAAAAGGCCCCAGGATTCCAAATCAGAAGCAGCGCTCAGCAGCCATCACAGCCAGTGACATCAGCAGGAGCCATTTTATAAAGAAGGAAAACATATCAATAAAATGGGGAAAATAAAAAGAAGGAAAAAAGATTCCCAAGACTGAACCCGTTAGAGTAAAAGAAAGCTCAGAAGAGCCCATCAGGGCTTTGGGGGGGCGTGGTCACCCTTAAACAGTGCCTAGGAAGACACTGGCACAAAAGGCAGAGAGCTAAAAAGAGGGGGAAAAGGCTGCTGATCCCAGGAATGGCTCAGGGGCACCTCTGCTCCATGAATGGAGGGCCCTGTTCTGGGGGAGGGAAGCCAGAACAGATGGGGAGATGTGCTGAGTGGACCAGGGGGAATGAGACACCTCAAAAGGGGAATCATTACCCTGTTCCTCTGGCATGTGCCAGAGGCTTTTCGTTCACCGCTGCTCTGCACGCCAGTGGAATCTAGGACCAGGAAGTCCATTGCCCATCCATTCCATGAGCAAGAGGCTTCCAGAAAATTACATCGCCTTGTCAATCCTGAGCCCCAGAGGCTACCAGAGACATCTAGGACTGGGCCTTCACCAAACCCTTCTTTCCTGCACACCAGAGACGGACAGATATAGCAGAACCAGGAGGAAATGTGGTAATATATCTCCTACAAAAAGACCTGACACCCCAGAAGTTGATACCAGGGATACCAAAATTGCAGAATACAAAGACGAAAATAGCAAAAATGATGGTAACTTCTGGGCCCAGATATTCATTGAATTAAAGCAGGAATTAAAGCAGGAAATAAAACAGACAGGAAAAGAGCTACACCAACACATAGCTAAGCTAAAACAAAGCCTTGAAAAGCAAAAAGAGGAGACCATAGAAGAAATAAACCGGAAGATAATGAAAGCAATACAAGAAATTAGAGAAGAACACAACAGAGATATTAAAAAATTGTATGCAGATATTTATGAAGTGAAAAACACATAGGAAATAATAAGCAACAGCATTTAACATCTTCAGAATAGAATGTCAGACCTAGAAAAATAAAGTGACTGAGCTGCAACAAACAGGAAATGAAGAACACAAAGTAAATAAGAAAGAAAGCAAAACATTACAACGGCTGATAGAGAACTAAAAGAGAAACAACTTCAGAATTATGGGAGGCCAGAAGAAGACTGAGGACAAAACAAAAGGCTTAAAGGACATGTTTAATGAAATTATGGAAGAAAATTTCCCAAATCTAAGAAAAGAAATCAACACGGAACTATTGGAGGCATATAGAACACCAAACAACTTTGATCAGAAGAATTCCTTGTCATGACCCATCATAATTAAAATACTGGAAACCCAACACAAAGAGAAAATATTAAAAGCAGTAAGAGAAAAACAGAAGGTGACCTACAAAGATAAGCCCTTCAGGATAACTTCAGACTTCTCAACCCAGACTGTAAAAGCCAGGAGATCATGGAGCAATGTCATCTAAGCACAACAGAATATAAATGCCAACTAAGACTGCTATATCCAGCAAAATGATCTTTTAGTTTTAAGGGAGAAAGTAAAATTTTCATGATATAGAAAGCTTAAAGGAATGTGGTTCTATAGAATCACTAAGCCAGCATTTCAGAGAATACTTAAATGAAACTTAGAAAGTGAAAGGGAGGCCAGTGACACCAATGACCCCAGAAGAAAAGAGACAACAGCTAGAGGAGAATGAGTTGAGAAAAAAGTAAGGTTATGCATGAAATTAGGGATGAATTGACAGGTAAAAGGAAAAAACAAAATAGGTTAATATGTTAATTATTAGTGAAATATGAGTAATCAATGTATCAACGTCAAAAATATCTGAAATAACTGAGCATAGCTATTTATCTATTGCTTTAACCGTAGCATACTTATGTGATACAGATTTAAGTCCATTTAATGTAGCAAACTGATAGAGCCTTAATCTTGTTGAGTGAAGCAGTTCACTTTTCTGATGTTGAATGTGAGCTTATCCTCTTTGAGAGGGAGAAACATAAGCAGCACCAAAACAGCTTTGAGGAAAGGAAACATCTAAAGAGAAAATGTAATAAAAAATTAGATTGGTAATTAAATCCTCTGGTTGATAGACTTTTAAAACAGTACCAGTTCTTCTATAAAATCCCCCCACAATATTACTATTAGTAATAGTTTAGTAGTGTTCAAAATAGAATAATTTCTAATTAATAATGCAACATGGGGAATTGACATAAAATCACTTAAGAATACTAATGCATGACTATATGGATGGATGGACAGGTAGAATTAGAAACCAAATCTAGCAGTATGTTAGCAATCAGTGAAATGTGAGTAAATAAGTTATGAAAGTTAAAAAATTCTGAAATAACTAAATTTGCCTTCATATCTGTTACTTTAATAAGTATATTTATGTGGTTTAGATTTAAGTTCATTTAATGTAGCAATGTGATATAGTTTTAACTTTGTTTTATTGTAGCAATTCACTTATTAGGTCAATGATGAAAATTTAGCCTAAGAAAACTGATTGATGTAAAGATAACCCTGTGAATGTACAAATATGTACCTTCCAGTATTCAACTAAGGCATTTGAAATTTAAATTTTTTTTCTTATTTTCCAAATTTAGTAGTCTTTTGAACTACGTGCTTGTAGTTATTTTCTAATGTGAACTGGTGGGTAAGGCCAGGTTTAACAATAGCAACAAAGATATAGCAAAATATAGAAAGAAACTTTTGGTAAATATCCTAATAAAGGGATTGGTTGTTTTCAGAGAAGAGGCATCAAGATTTAACTACTGCGACACATTCAAGGAATAGGAAGCTGAGTGGTGACTTAAGCGAAATGATTTAGGTGCAAAAGATTAATATGTTAAGTACTGTATAGTCACACTGACTTGGAAAACCCAGAACACATTCTATCAAACCACATGAAGTGATAGCCAGAGTTGAGGGAAGAGACAGGGAGGGTGTGGGAGGGTCAAAAATGGGAAGGGATTGTAACGTTGATATGATGAATATGTGCACAAAATACCCAAATTCATTGTAAACACTATGCATTAAATATGTATATTAATAAAAATAGTCGGATAAATTTTTATATTCCAATAAAATAGAGAACCTAGAAGAAATATATCAATTCCTAGAAACATGGAAGATACCAAATTTGAATCAAGAAGATATAAATATCCTGCATAGACCAATAACAAGTAATGAAATCAAGGCAGGAACAATGACTTCAATACAATGCTCTCTAATTTGCATCCTAATTTTGCCAGTAATTCAGGGCAGATCTAACATCAATATTACTCAAACATTTTCATGAAATTGAAAGAGGAGGAACATTGGCAAGCTCATTCCTGGAAGCTAGCATTTCTCTGAGACCAAAACTGGACAAAAATTGTCCCAAACAAGACAAAAAAATAATAGGCCGATATCCTCAATTAATATAGATGAAAAAAATCCCTAATAAGATACACAAATACAGCAAATTATTTAAAAGGTCACACATTATGACCAAATTGGCTTAATCTCAGGAATGCAAAGATGGCCCAATATACATAAATCAATAAATGTAATACAACATGTAAAAGCCAGAAAAGCCCTAGACAAAATCCCACATCCAGAGTCGGGGGTGGGTTATGGGAGTGGGTAGGGGGTGGATAGTAAGGAATGTGGGGAATGTCTTGTTACCTTGACTAGATATGTATGTGCACAAAATGCCCAAAACAAATGTAAAACTTAAATTTTGCACTTATAAATATCAATCACATTGGGGAAAGAATCCTACATCCATTCATGATTAAAACCTCAATGAAAATAAGTATAGAAGAACTTACCTGAAGTTGGTAAAAAGTCATTTTTGACAGATCCACTGCCAACATCCTGCTAAATGGGGGTGTGGGGGTTCCTAAAAGAGTATTCACTCAAGCTAGGAAATAGACAAGCATATTCCTGTCACAACTTATGTTCAAAATGTTGAAAACTCAGCAGAAACAATCAAGCAAAAGAATGAAATAAAAATTCGCATAAAAAAGAGAAAGTTAAACTACTGTTATTTTCAGATGATAAACCCTTTACATAGAAGACCCCAAAATTCTACCAGAGACTCATAGAGCTAATAAACAAATTCAGCAAAGTGGAAGATTACAAAATCAAATATATTTTTGTATACCAACAGGGAAGTCACTGTGAAAGAAATCAGAAAAATAATTTCTTTCATGATAGCTTCAAAACATTAAATAACTGGGAATCAACCAAGCCAAGAAAGTGAAAAACCTCTACTATAAAAAATGTAGTGATCTTTTAAAAAAAGAGAGAAAGATTGAATACAATATTAGAAAATGAGAAGACAGGCCCTGGTCTGGATAGTCAGAACCAATATTTTCAAAATGGCCATACCACCAAAACTGACAGATTCAATGCAATTTTCAATCAAAATACAAGCAGTAGTGTTTACATAACTAGAAACACAATCCTAAAAACTTATATGGTTTTAGAAGAGGGCTAGAATTATCAAACCAATCTTGAGCAACAAGTTAAATGCAGGGGTCATCACAATCACAGACAAACATATTACAAAGCAACCGTGATTTAAGAAAAAAGCCCACATGATTCTGGCACAAAACAGACAGGTAAAGAAATAGAAGAGGGTCCAATTAACGAGAGCTGGGGGGTCCAGTAGCCACTCAGGCTTGTGGCAGTACACTGGTTGAAGACTGCAAGACAGCCAGTGATTAACCTGAGACAACCTCAGGCACTTCCAGCCATCTAATCATTGACAAAGGGGCCAAAAACATATGCTGAAGAAGATAGCTTCTTTAACAAATTGTTCTGGGAAAATTGGTTATCCACATATGGAGAATTAGTCTAGATCCACAGGAGTAGGGGGCGTAGTTGAGCAGTTAAAGCTCTTGCCTTGCAAGCACAAGGCCCTGGGATTGATTCCTGTGGCAGCTGGATGTGGTGGCACTTCTCTTACTCTCATCACCTGGAAGGAGGTTGAGGCAGGAATATAGCCACAAATCCAGCTTGGACTCCATAGTAAGTTCAGGATCAGCCTAAGCTACAAAGAAAGACCCTGTCTCAGATGATGATAATTTAGATCTACATCTTTTACCTCATACTAAAATTAAATCAAAGTGGTTCAAATATCTGGATACCAAAACAGAAAGACTGAGCCAGCTGAAGACAAAAAACACAGAGGCAGGAAGCCACAGGCAGAGCCAGGACTTCTCAGCAGATGCCCACTGTGCGAGGGACAGTGGAGAGGCAGCAAATGGGTGGGACTGCATCAAAAAAAAAAATATCCTGTGTAGCAAATGAAACAATCAACAAAGTGAAGAGACAACAGGCAAAAATTTTTAACTGTCTGCTACTTCTGCAAAGGGCCAGTATCTGGAATATCTGGAAGAACTTTAAAAAAAATTAGACTCCCCCAGATACAAAATCCAATAAAAATGGGCAACTTAAGTAAATAGACTATTCTTGAAGAAGAAATGCAATGACCAATAAATGTATGAAAAAATGTACTATATCTTTAGCTATTAGAAAAGTGTAAGCCAAACCAGCACTGATTTTCTATCCTACTTCAGTAAGATGGCTTTTATTAAGAACTCAAGAAACAAGAAACGCTGAAGATGATGTGGGGAAAAAGAAACCCTTCCATACTGCTAGTGAGATTACGAACTGGCACAACCATTATGAAAATCAGTATGCTAATTCTTCAGAAAACTAAAAAAATAGAAATTCTGTTTTACCAAGTTATACCTCTTGCAGATATCCTTCTGAATGAGTTAAAGACAGAACATTGCAGTGATAACATGCATACCCATGTTTACAGCAGTACAACTTACAATAACTAAATTTTACAAGCAGCCAATATATTCAGCAACAGATGAATGAAGAAAATGTGTATATATACAATGCAGTACTACTCTGCCATAAAGTGCAAAAATTTGAGTAATCTTTGGGAAAATGAATTCGTCTGAAACTTAGCAAAATAAATCAGACACACAATGTTAAGTATCACATGATTTCTCTAATATGACAAAGTATACATAAGTCAAAGAGCACTTAAGACGGTGGTTGTATTGCGCTTGTTGAAGCCTGCAAGATAGCCAGCGAGAAACGCCGTCATCCAAAAAGCAAGGTGAAGACCGTGGACTGAAGTGAATCTGCAATGGAGATCTGAGAAACAGGGACCAGAGCAAGCCAGGAACAAGCCCAGGGATAAAGATTCAAGGCAGAGCTAGAGCTTTTCTTAGGAAGAAGCTGCAACAGTGTTTCTTCTTCCCACCTTTACTCCGTTCAAGCTGCCAGTTGGGCCCAGCATGGGCGCCTCTCCCACTTTCTGGCCCTCTTCAGTCAACAACAAACAACAAACACCTGAATAGCTTTCAAACACCTGAAAGCTATTCCCTGGCCATATTGCAGTTGCAATAATTTGACACAATCTCTCAAACGGTCACAGTGTTTTTTCTTTTCTTTTTATCCTGTTTTGCAGATGGTTTCATAAATTTTGATTGTCTACCATTTTGCATATTTGTGGTGTCTTGTTTTCCTAAAAGGTTCTCCATTTGCAATTACGTAGCATCCTTGCCATAGCCTTCACCTTGAAGCCTGCTTATTTTCACATTACTGCAGTTACATGAACTTTCTTATGATTAAATTTGCATGTTATCTATTTGTCCATCTTTTGATGTCAAGTTGTGCAAAACACATTTCTTAGAGAAGACAGATAGCCGGATAGTACTTTAAAAAAATTTTTTTTTATTTTGAAATCATTATAGATTCACAGATAGTTACAGAAACAATAATGTCCTCTGGACCAGTCACCAAGTTTTATGCATGGTAAATAAAGCCTTAATAAGAGCACAGCATGAAAACCAGAATTTCAGCATCTCCAATATTGTTATGTGAGAGGTCTGCTTTCTTTGCATAAACTTTTGTGTTTAGCAGCTGATATTTTTCATTTGAGCTACTCTATAAAGTTGGTAGTTGAGTATCATGGTTTCAAATTGTATTTCCTTAATGGCTAATTCTGTTGAACCCCTTGTCAAGTGCTTATTTGTCACTGGCATATCCTCCCTGGTGACTTTTCTGTTCCTAACTTTTCCAGTTTCTCTAATTTCTTTAATGTTTCAGTGTGGGGAATGTCTCCTATGTTGGTGTGTCCTAAACATTTCCTCTTTGCCAGATGTGTGGGTGAGGCACTCAAAGGTGAAACAGCCCTTCTGCTTCCTAAAATTTTATTGTCATCCTATCCTCCAGGGTGACCTTAACTAGCACAGGCCAGGCTCTGGATTGCAGGAAGTGCCAGGACTCAGGTTAAGAGGCTGTTGTTCCTATGCCCTGGGGCTGTGGGACCTTCCCTCACAGGAGTTGCCTAAGGGATCTGAGTAACAGGTGGGGGGACCTGGATAGTGAGCTCAGAAGCAACTATGTGAAGGTCCCCAAAGCTTCAGGGACTGAGTCTTGGCACCAAGGGCTTTAGGGACCCGTCCTTTCCTGGTTGATAGGGCTCTTCCCAAGAAAATCCCTGGTGTCTAAACAGTAAGAAGACTGTGAACTCACAAAAACTTTTTTAAAACTTCATTTTATTTTGTTTGAGGTTGGTCCTAAACCCACTACATAGCCCAAGATGGCCTCAGACTCCTGACAAGCCTCCTGCCTCAGCCTCCATAGTACTGGGATTGCAGGCACACCCCACAACACCCTATTTTTTTGTTACTTTTTTTTTCTTTGAAACAGCGTCTCCATCTCAAAGGTTAGACGTGGAAATTTGCAGGTAGATTTTTTGGCTCAAAATTCTTGCTTGACCTCGGTGACAGTGTTTCTGGTGGGCTGGGGGGATCCACTGTCTTATCAAACAGAGGGGTCCCTAGGAAAGCACAGGTGCTGCAGTTAACCAGCTTGCAGAGAACCTGCCCATGCGGTGTGGACCCATAGTGGTGCTGGGGCTCTCCAGTAATGACTAGTTGCATAGCAGCTGGGCTTTCCAGAGACTGTCACACGGCATCTTGTAGGAGGCATCAGTATGTGACTGAAGAGCAGTTAGTAACTGATGCTGGCTGCATTCTGGATACTTGTGCCAAGGAACCAAAACCAGTGGGAGGCTGCGGCCTGGTTCCTTTCTGGCGCAAAGCAGTGTTCAGACTTTTGTTACATTTTTATGTCATTTTTGCTCTCTTTCTTTTTTTTTTCCTGTACTAGGCATCTAACACATGGCCTTTCAGCTGAGCTCATCCCAAACACCACCCCTTCTTTTAAATTTTCATTTGAGAGGAGGCCTTGGTAAATCGCCCAGGTTGGGCTCAAACTTGCAATCCCCCTGCTTTAGCATCCCAGAGGGCTGGGATTGCGCGTCTGTGCCACCTGCCCGGCTTCTTCTCCCTTTCCTTTGTTCTCTAAAACTTCTTATCCCCGTTCTCCCTTTTCCCACCCAACCGTCTTTACTATTGTCAGTATATGAAGCGTTAATAATTTTTATTTAGTTTAGTCAGTTAAGCACTAGTAACTTTTAGTTCTTGAGCTAATCTTGAAGATTATGAGCTGTATTGTAAATAAATTTTAATTCAAAAATAATAATTGTAGCTTCTTTAACTTTGCCTACACTATTAATGAAGATTTCTTTTCCGTTGTTAACACTGATAGGGTGTTACTCTTAGACTCTTATGCCAATATTTTGTTTGTCTTTGTGTCTGTGTTAATAGTGTGGAACTTATTTCTATTGTTAATGGTGGAATGATTGTAACATTTAATTGTTTATTAGAATATGTCAATATTAATTTATCTTAGACTATATGGATACTACTGATTTCTTTCTTATAATTAGTGGTAGCATAATGCTTGATTTTTTTTTCAATACTGCAGATTGAACCCTGGGCATTCATACTAAGCTACAGCCCCAGGCCATTTTTAAATTTTTATTTTGAAACAGGGTCTCACTAAGTCACCATGTTGCCCAAGTTGATCTTGAAATTATAGTCCTCCTGCCTCAGCTTCCAAGAGAGTCGGGGTCCCAGGTCTGTGCTACCAGGTCCAGCTAGTAGTTGATAGTTCTTGTCCCTGTATGCCAATAGCTGGAGTGCCTTTGGGTGACAGCAGTCTGTGATTTGCCCTCCTCACTGAGTTAGGGGATCAAGTATCCAGCAGAAGTTCAGATGCTCAGACTTAGCAGTTGAGTAGGTTGAGGACAAGAAAAAATATCAAGATATAACCAAACTCAAAGAAACTCTCAAGAAAGATATAATCTCACTGAAGAGACCTTCACCTGATAGGGACAGGCTTCTCTGCCCTAACTGATTTGTTACTCTCAGCCTAAGAGCAACAGGGCCATGAAAAAGCCAAAATAGAAGTTGCTTGCAAAGATGCCTAACTTCCCAAAGACTGATTACATGGGCCCTAGAGAATACTCAAATATATATATATATATATATATATAGTCTGCTGGGCTTTGTGCCACAGGCTTGTAACACAGCACTATGGGAGGCTGAGGCAGGAAGATTGCAAATTCAAACCCCACCTGCACAACTTAGCGACTTCGTGGGAGACTCTCAAAATCAATACTGAAAACAGGCTGAGGATATAGTTCAGTTGCAAAGGCCTTGGGCTTGATTCCTAGGACCACACACACACACACAATGCTTCAAATGTTTGAAGAGCTAAAGAAGGAAGATTTACCAAAGTAAAAAATGTTTGACGAGCTCAAAGTGAGATGTACTAAACACACATGGTCTTAATTAAGAAAAGGCTTAGCAGATTTAAGGAGACACAAACAAAAGCTGATGGAGTTCAACAAGACAATACATGCTGTAGCAACCATTTCATGCAGAAATGAAAACTGCAGAGAAACCAAGCAGAAATTCAGAGGAGAACATTTTCAATGGAGAGCATAAGAAACAAAACCACTTTTCAAAATTAACCCAATCCCACAAAAAAGGATTAAAGGTGTATTTCAGTATAATGCCCTGGTTTAAATCCTCATTACCACAAAAAGGGGGTGGGAGGACTGGGCAGGCCAGGGCAAAAGTTACTGCGGATTTCTCAGCATAAACCATTAAGGCCTGAAAAACTTGGAGTAAAGTTTTTCAAGCTCTAAAAGGAAGCAAGTGCCAACTTAGGTTGGAACCATGTCTTAATTGTTCTCACACTGCTTCTGCCTGTTAGAAACGGCGCATAGCAATCTTCCTGTCCAAACAAAGGATGGACTTGGGAGGCATGGACGACAGGGTATGAGGCTTTAATTTCCTTTTGCAAAAGGGTGTCCCTCCCACGTGCAAGTGGAGAAAAGACCCGCAAGCATGGTCGGGGGGACCTTTTTCCTAACTCGCAAGGCCCTCCCCCCGCCATTTCCCATTGGCGGGATTCACAGTCTTCCCGGGAAGGTCTAAAGCATTGGCTCAGGGCCACGTTCATCACAACGTCATTACTCAGGGCCAAGTTTATCACAAAGTCACATCCTAATCCCTCCTCCCTCCTTTCTGCCTCTGCCTGGTCACCTGGTCGGGTATGGTGCAAAAATGTAAAGATCCGCCATCTTGAACA
>PVKB01008084.1:0-21946 GCA_004027205.1 Ctenodactylus gundi | reverse complement strand
AATCAACTGCAAGTTATACTCTTGAATCATAAATGAAAATTCTTGTTTCTAAAATAGTCCCTGAAATCTAGCCTTCAATAAAACAAACACCATCTTCTTGTAATTTTTTTTCTTAGAGCAGTTAATATTTTAAAAACTTATTTTTGGAGTATTTACTCAATATTTTTATTGCACAGCATTGTTTTTCATATCCATTACCTCCCGTTAAAACTACAAATAAAAGGTTGCTTGCAGCACCTCTTGTTTACATTATTCCAAAATTAGACTTTTATGATCTGAGAAGCCAAGAACAACATGTTTTGTTTATTCCTGGATCTTAGGACTGGCTTTGTGCTTGATGTATAATTTCTGTTTAATAACCATTTGCTGAAGGGGTCAATTAGTTAATAAAATAACAGAATAAGATAATCATAATCATGTAATTATCACTGTACTTGAAGGAAAATCTTAGACTTAGGAAAATATTCACTTAGTATTTCCACCTTATAAGCTAGCTATAAGCATTGTTTCTCTCTAGCCTACTTCAATGCCTCTTGCTTTAGATTTTCAGAAGTAGTTGATTCCTTTACAGTATTCCATTTACTGTGGACATTGGTATTTACAACAGGATACACAGATAATGAGCATTTGCCAAGGTGTTAGAGTACCAAACAGGTGAACTGGAAAAAAATAGATAAGATCTGAATTTATTTTTCCTTGGCAATGGACGTGAGCTTTACGTTAGCTTTTAAAGTACAAAGTGGCATCCATTTTACAATGAAGTAACTGCAGCTCTGTGAGGTTAGGGGGTTGCTCTTAGGTTGCATGGAAGGCAGCTGCGGAAGCAAGCACATGTTGAACATTGAGTCATAGCAACAAAAAAAGTAACTCAGACACCTAGTTAAATCACACCTCACTTGCCAATGTGGTAAATATTGACAGTACCCAAGACTTGCTTTGTACTTTTCCAAGTCATCCACTCTTCCTTCCTATGATCCCTCTTGCACTTAAACTATTCTTCTTGGGGTCTGACCCCAATTAAAACAGGGCACATCTTCACAATACGTATATTAGGTTCCACATAATTAAAATCAGTAAGATAGACATACCAACAGGTAGATTGACTATGGGAATTGGTTCATGTGGTTCTGAAAGTCCTAGAAGTCATGCAATCATCCATTGTCTGCAATCTAAAGAATCAGGAACACCTGTGGCGTAATTTGGTTTGAGCTTGAGGGACTTGAATCAATGGTGTGATTCCCAGTACAAGACAGAAGGCCAGAAGTCTGGTGGAAATATGGCTCATTCACAGAACAGCCCCAAGCACACACAGAAACAATGTTTTACCAGTTACACAGTCACTGCTCTGCCCAGTGTTTATAGTTTAGATTTTAAATACCTCCCCAAAGTCTCATGTGTCTGAAGGTGATTGGCTCGGGGGCACTACAGTCATTAGTGTATTTGTCCATTGGTGAGTTCGGTCAGGATGCTGCTAGGTGTTGCGGCTGTGCAGGAGATGAGTCATTGAGGGTGTGACCTGGAAGGGTGTGTCTTGTCCCTGGCTTCTCCCTTCTCTCTGCTTCCTGGGTGCCATGAATTGAGTGGTTCTCCTCTGCCATGCTCTCTCGACTTTGCCTTGGGCCAGCTGACCACAGGCTGAAATGGAGCCAAAATTAACCTCTTCTTTAAGTTGTGGGTGTCAGTTACTTTTTCTAGTAGCAGGAAAGTAAAAAACAAACAAACAAGAAGACCCAGTTAAATTGACGTATAAAATAACCTCTGTAGTATCTTACCTACTCACTTAATTGCCAACAGGTTCAAGCCTCTGTCACAACAGCCTCACCTCTTTCTGTATCCTCGAGAGATACAACCGCTTAGCAGAAAGTACCTTGGAAGCTGTGAATGGGCCATATTGCTACCTCATTTTGTGCCGTCTTTCATTACTACTGAAAATGATCTAATTGTTATCTATCTTCATATAAAGGGATATAATTGCTCCATGATTTGTGTGCCACTCACAGTCTTAGTCAGTCATTTAGTCATCACTGGGACACAATACCTGACACGCGTAACTTAAAGCCGAGAGGGATCTACTGTAGCTCACCGTTTCAGAAAGTCTCAGTTCATTCATGGGCAACTGGCAGTGGTGGAAGGCCTACCGAGAGAAAAGTGAAGTAAAGGCCTGAGCTAGGGAGGGAGGAAAATCCTCTCAGATCAAGTCCCCGGGATCCTCCTCTTCTGCCCAGGCCCCACCGCTTCACAGCATGTGAGATCACCCGTGAACTAACTGATACAATTAACTTTTTGGATCCAGTCGTCTTCCAAATACATGGGAGTTTGGAGGATACTCCAGATCTAGAACATGAAACTCATTCTTCATGTGATTCTGCTATTTTTTTAATCATTCCATTTTCGTATTCTTGTGGCCCCTGCACGGAGATGCTTATTTTCTACCATCGAAAGCCTCAGACACTGACTCAGAGGTCATTCAAGAATTGAAATTTTGTCTTCCTGAGACACCCCAGAGAGAAAAAAGAAATTATGGGCAATTTATACTGGAGACACAGCTAGTAAAAGGCTGAATGACTGCCAGGGACGAAAACCCTGAAGGCACCAGAAGCAGGCTGAATACACGGCAGCGGAAAGTTTAGACAAAAGGAGAACTTAGAAGAGTGGCTTTCCTAATGCCTGTTAGGACTTCAGAAATTTCGAAGAAGAGGCATCTGGTATATTTTCTTTCTTTCTTTTTTCTTTGTATCGTGGTGTTGGAAATTCAACCCATGGACAAGTGCTACACCCCTCCTGAGCTATACTGTGTTCAGCATTACTTTTTAAGAAACCCATGATCCCGAAGGGTAAAACATGATGCAGTCTTCAGGTTAGCACTGCTGCCAACAGAAAAGTAGGAACCCACTCATGTTTCATTTGTTTAACAGATTACAATGATTAATACAAGTTTGTGAGAGTTCTGTTTGTCTTAAATTCATGACTGTGCTACGCAGCAGGAAATAAGTTAATGAATTAAAATGAATAGTCTTTACTTCATAGTGTTTGTAGTCTAGTAACGGCAGGACAATCACATAATTACACAAAAGAAAGTATGATCGTTATGTGAGATAAGTGCCTAAAGGAGGAAAATAAATCCAGCGTCATGAAGCTGTAAAAGGGAAGCCTATCACAGTAGAATTTTGGAGCCGATTTGCTTAGGAGGGTAGCGCTGGAGCTAAGATCTCACAAGTGAACATGAACTACACGTAAGTGGAAGTTAATCAGTTGGAGTTGATGCTGTATGCTACTAAAGAGAGGATTCCAAAAAGAGAGAAACATAGAGTCCTGTTTTGGAATGGTAGAGCAATAATCATGAGAGAAAACATTATTTTTTGTGTAAGATCATACTTTTAAATGTCATTTCTCTAGTTAGTAGTCTCCATAAGGCAGACTATTGTATTTGACATTGTTTTTTTCCCACATGGAGCTCAGTACCTCACATGGAATGGATCTTCCACACAACTGGGCTGCTGACCAAGGGTCTACTAGAGTACCTGACTAGAGTACCTAAATAAGTATTCGTAAAACACATTGGCAAATGAATGTCTCTAAAATATTTATATGTTAACATTAGGAAATTATTCTCTGTATTTTATTTGCCTGTTTGATACCAGTAAAGTTGAAAGTGGTCTAGGCATGATTTTGGGGGGATGAGATAAAATTTCTTCATATATATAATGTGTGTGTATATATATATATATATATATATATATATATATATATATATATCTCCTCGGGGTTTTTCTCCATCAAAAAAATAAACAGTCTGTAAATAAGACTTTAGATGATTTAGGGAAACTTACCAACTTGAACCAAATTATATTTTTATTGAAAATTTTAATTCCAATGTTTTCACAAAGATTAATATATGCCAAGACATGAAAAGATACATTATACAACATTCACTGCAATCTTGGGTTCCTAGAGTTCTAAAATACTGCTTTACTAAAAGTGCAAATGTAACTTGAAGTACACAGAAAATTTCCAGAAGCTAAGTTTATGAAGTTAAATTGATAGATATATTTATATACAAAAACCAAATTACCAAAATATGGCAATATAATTCAACATCTAATAGGAAAGGCAAAATAAACATGTCTGGTATGTTTTTTAAATGTACACACAAACATAAAATTCACTTTCTTGGGACACTTTGGTATATTTGCTAATCAGTTTTAAAATGAAGCACTAGAATTGGGAAGATGAACAATTCTAGAGTCAGACAGTACTGGCTTCTGTCAGAAGTTCTGTTATTGACATTTTGTGTGGTTGTTCAGGAAGTGGAATGGCTGGGAGACAACAGGCTGCTGAGAAGCCATGAACACAGCACCAAGACTGACTAGTGGCTGAGGCACAAGGCCGTGGAGTGCAGTAGTGGTCTGACATGTACAGGGTGCTCACTACTCACTACTTTACCTGAATTGAGTTTGCAGCTAGCTGTAACTGGGAAGGGCCTGGTAACCAAGACGACCTGAAACAGTGATGTAAACACCTTTATTCCAATCACAAATAACCATTTTTAGTTGGTGATGTGGTACAGGCCAGCAAAGAGCAACATCACTTCCATTTTGTTGCTATGCTCTTTGTTTGACTGCCATTATCCAACAAGGCAAGTATGACTTCCAGTGAAATTCCAGTGGGTGGAACTTGGTCAAAGGCCACCAACATCTGCAAAACAAAAGGCTGATAGATGTTGTCCCTTAGAAGGCCTGCTGTGTAGCAAGGTGAATCACAATGTTTAAGGAAAAATGAGGAATGGATTTTGTACACAACTACACGTATCCATCTCAGAGCTCTGCATCCAGCTCAGTCCTCCAAATTCGTGTGTGTACTGCTTTTCCCATGCACTAGACACGTCTTCTTGCTCTCCAGGGAAGTTCCCAGAATCCCACCTGTACTATACCCACTCAGGTCTACAGGTCTAGGTTTTCTGGGTGATGAATTATTTCTACAAAGTTCACACCCCATTCATGAAAACAAGCCACCAAAGGTAGAAGGAGTTGAGAGACCAAAGAAAGAGGCAGATAGACCCAGGATTGCACAAAATACAATTAATGAATTGTAGGCAAGTTGTAGAGAAAGGTAGGCCACTGAGAACTGACATGCATGTGGCTTTTCTCAAAAACTGTGGCCAGGTCAACGTGGAAGAAAAGCAAGTAAGATTTCAATGGAGAAAAGGAAGAGAAAAGAGTAAATTCATGGATGGAGGTCTGCCAGGCCAAAGTTGTATACTTTCACTTCCCTGGTTGTGGAGTGGGAGCTGTTTGTTTCTCTCCTCATTAACTCTCCTGGCTGTCTTCTCCATTGACTTCTGGCTTTGCCTTTTAAGGAAAGTCTTATTTGTTCATTATTATCACACAAATATCTGAAATTTACTGGTAAAAACATGCTTGATCAGAATTCAGAGTCACAGGCATTTGTGAATCAGGTTTGTGATTTCAAAAATGTAGTAGTCTTCCTTGCTTCTTTTCTTTCATTTCATTACAAGATTCTGTCATCACCCCTAGAACATTTTTATATATATTCCTCTGGCCTACCTTATTTTCCTCCCTGCTAGGATCCATCTTCTTTTCCTTATTTTAAAGTCAATTACTTTGAGAATATCTGTAACCATGAGTTTATATTATAGAGGAAACACTCCGAATCTGATCTCTTTTTATATTGGCTTCATGGTAGGTCTTTGAGAAAGGGTCTGGGAAACAACAGTTTTGTGTCAACTGCTCTTCAGAGTGCAAAAGAGGGAGATACTTTAAAGCTCATCTGTTTTTTTCATCTCTGATCTTATACTAGACAATTCTTGCCTGTATTACTTCTTTCTGGTGATGCCTCTGTATGTACACTAGCACATAACATGGTTTGCTCATTCCTCTAACCTAATGTATGCATGCCTCCATTTCTGAGCACATGGCTGATAGGTCTTTTTACGTTAGCATCCAAGTTGCCAGCTTCTTCGCTGGCTGTAGAGAAACTAAGCTAATATAACGAAGAGTATAATACAAATATTTGAAATGTAGTGACCACGTGACTTACTTTGACTGTGAAAGAGAACGCCATTTGTAGTTATGCCAAGATAACAGGCATAAGTCAGAACTGTCACATAAGCTTGGGATCGTATCCATGCTGTTTAAATAAAGTAAAATTCAATTTGTTCTCATGGAACAGGCTTGAGGTGAGAGTGTTGAATTGCCAGCGTGGCTCCTCTCCATGGGCACTGCAGAAGCCATTTCCTTCCAGGGTATTTTCCTTCCATTCCTTGGGGGTATTTTTTCCCCACGGTTCGATTATACCTCAATATTTGGGCTTGAGAGAGGGAAGTAAGGAAGCCTGCAGGGTCAATGTCTAAGTTCAAGACAACGTCATATCCTCTTTCACTGATAAAAATTATGACACATATTCTTCAAAGGAGACTTGGAGGTCTGTTATCTGATTAGGACCAGAAACAATCATAGTGCTATGGCATAAAGAGAGATTAATTTTGGTGGATAACCTGAGGTCAGAATTAAAATAGCAATCTTCCTGTAAAAATTACTTCTTCATTCACCACTTAGGGGTAAAATAACTGAGTATAAGTTCGGAAATTCTCTAACATGGTGTCTACATGTTTATTAACTCTTTGTGAAATAGTTTAGTAGTTTGACTGGCTTAAATTGGACCAAACATTAACTTTTGTGGTTTTTCATACCCATGATTAGTTTTGTAATATCTCAATAATATACTGTGTACCTTTGATATAAATTCATTTTCATTCTTTAATTAGCATTGACATTGCTCTTAATTATAATAGACATACATATTTTTAATCATTATATTAGTAAGAGATTCTTGACTCTGTTCAAAGACATATCAGTGTTTTCTTTTTCCTTCCTCTCTCTAAATACCTTAATTATACATTTATATTTTCCCTTATTGTTCGTAAGAGTTAAGGTGTTGTTTCAAGAATAATAAGAATACAAATGTCCTCTATAGTCCTTTATTGATTTTTTAAAAATATCAAAATTGATTTCATAATAACCATCATTTACTCTCTTCTGTGGGGTGGGTATGAACATTTTGTCTTGTGGTAAGTCCAGTCCCTCTGGGCATCCAATGGGGCTAATGGTTATATGACTCTTTGCTTTTCTAAGAATGAGTTTTTCATCACTTTTACTGCTCACATAATTAACTTTGGGGCTTAGAGATTTGCTAATTGGAGCCTTGACAATCTCCTACTGTTAAGGAGCCTTAGTTCAGCAAAACCACTTCGAGGCACTTTTCACAAGAAAAGAATGACTTAATGCTCTCTCTGTATTTGGGCAGTGCTGGGACGTGGAGTCTTCAGTACTTTCTAATTCTTCAAAATTCCAATCCTTGCTTCTTTTATTGAGAATAAAAGAAGACACCTCAGCCTCCTGGATCTTGGCATGAGTGGCTTGGTGAGCGTGGAGCAACCATACACTTCAAGATGATCTCCCTTCCACCCCCCAAAAGTTATGTAGCTTCTCTGGGTCACATTGTCTGGCCTTGAAGTGAATGGACTTTTCCAAAAAGTTACCATAACATTCAGACTCGGTCACTGCTGCAGTAGCTTGAAAGAGTCATTGTACTTTACAGAAGCTAAGAATTTTAGAAGTAGAAGTTAGCTGAGGAGAATCTGACCCACGCTGAGGTAAATCCTGTGATAAGTATCTTTGAATAAAAACTGAAAGTGCAAATATCTGTCTACTAATAAATGCATTGGACAAACATGAATTTATGAAGTTGCTAAGTCTGAGGTGAGCTTTTAATGAATGAAGGCTGGAAGGCTCTTTATTTCTTTTTTTCCCTAGAAGATAATAATAGTAAAGTGGGTATTTTTACCTGAGGACACTCTTCTGACTCTACTTTTATTTGCATGGAATATTATCAGAGGTGTGATGGTATTTATTTTTCTTTGTGGATTTTTGTAATATAGCATATAAAAATAAGGCCTTTCATGGGAATTGAAAAGAAGGAGTTCTTTCAGAGTTCCAAAAATATTACCCAAACTCTGCCAAGACTAATATGGTCAATGTTTCCATGAAAATTATAATTTCATGGGAGTTATGCCTACTCAAATATGTACAAAAATACCTATTCAGCTCTCCTCTCTGATATGCATGCTATGCAAAGACTAATTTGGTTACCATCCTCTTCATAATGCCACTGGTCATGTCACTATGTTTTATTCACATCAGAGGTTTTTTTTCTGGTTTAGATTTAAACATAATAATTTATGTTATTAATCTGTTTTCATAGTACTTTCTTAGTTCTGAAGTAAATATTATTATAATTATTTATTTTTCAGTTTTTAGTAATCAAGACAGTAAAGCACTGAGAACTTAAGGCACTTACCCAAACCTTACAGCAAGTAAATGTGAACTAAACTTTAGACCTTCAAGTTCAAGGTTTATTTCTATCTGTTAAAACACCTCTCCAATATACCACCTCTGTAATAAATCTGAAATAAATGTAAAACAATATGTTGCATTTTACATAGCTGTATTCAGAGACTCCTTTTTGAAAAAATCAAATATTTTGCCTTATTTTTCAGAAACCTCACTGGCTACTTCACTTGGTGAAGAAAACAAAACTCTTGGAAACAAGGTCAAATCTAGACTTGGAATCTCTGGGTCTACCCAAGAGGGCTTGAAGAGGCGGCGAGGTAACTGGTGCACTCACAGTAACTATGCTGCCTTTGACAGATAGCATCGTTGTAACCAACACCGCCGGATCATTAGCGCAAATTCTAATCTGGCTTTGTGCGGGATTTTCCATTCAGTCTTTGGTTATTGTCCTTTGGTGGAGAGATCTGGCGAATGATATTTGAGTGACCTCATTCCTCTGAAACAAGGGCTCAAGCCAGAAATTGAATTTTACAAAATACAAAAGGCTTGGAGAAAAGAAAAACATGGAGACCACACTACTCTGAGAAGCTATTGGAATGAACAAATTGAAGTGATTGCCTCGTGATAGAATTTGGCTTTTCTTTTTAGGATCAATTAACAGGAACTATAGGTCCACGTAGACTGGTTCGAAAAAGACTTCACCAAATAGAGACGCATTAGATGTGGGTTTGGTGGGCAGTTAGCAACCTATGAAAAACAAGTTTCCTAGAAAGAGGTCATTTATCTGTGGCACAGAACTATATAAAATACATAAAATGTTCACCATCTTGTTTGAATGTATTTGTGCTGAATTCCCATAATACCTTTAAGTTAAATAAGCTTGAAAACAACATTAAAGTATTAATGGAAAGGTAAGAATAAATTGTATCCTGGAATATTCTAGAGTAACAGTGTCCAGTTTGTAGGATTCACTGAGTAAGATTGGTAGAATCAGATCAAAATTATTAGATGTAAAGAATCAATTTATTCACATAGTTCACTACTATGAAACACAGACATATGCAAAATGATGTGTCCAAAGCATCTATGTATCAGTAGAAAAGATAGTATATTAAATATTTACAGTAATATATGCACACATATATCAGAATTTGTAAAACACAGAGAATCTGACCTTCTATCATGAAAAACAAAACAAACAAGTGATGTTTAAAGCTCCTTGGTGAAGTACGGAGGGGGAAAAACCTCAATAAGAACCCAGGTGGACCTTAATTTGTGTCTCAAAGCTGTAACTATGTCAGGCAAATTTCCTAGGATCAGAGAGTCATTTACAAGTACTTACCATTAGACTAGACTTCGCGTCTTCTCTTGGGTAATGGGGCCAGTAAGTAAATGAGAGAACCAGTGCTTAGAATTCAATTGGCCTGCAATGATACAAAGCTGCCAACTTTGGTGTAATTGTTGCGTATAGTAAGGAAAGTTTTGGAACCCATTATCATGCTCATTTTGCTAGCAAGATAAAATAAAATTTTCCCAGTTGAACGATGCTGATTAGTGCCCAGCAATATTTTTAGTAACCGTATTTTTTGCAACTTGCCATTTTATGGAATATAAACTTGCATGTTAATGTTAACATTTGCTTCTACATGTTTAGAGATAGACTCATTTTGAGCTGTTGAATTTTAGCAAGAGTGAAAGATGTTTCATAGCTTTGCAAATGGCTTGGAAAAAATACTATTCACAAATACTTCTGCTTGCGTGTTAAGTTTTCCGTATTTTCAATGAGCTCTATTACACATTTGGCAAACATGAATGGGTGGAATGAATGAAAATCACTATGCCTAGCAGGGTAATAGACCATATTTGGTAAGAAGGAAGTAATGGCCATTTCTGATATTAGAATTTTAGAAACCAGAACCTTGGAGATGACAGCATAATTTTTTAGAGTCTGAAAAACAAAGATTAAGAGAAACTGATTGTTCATAAGCACAGACTTCATGCTCTGAATATTTTTCTGTTATGGTCATTCTGGAAAAGTTCCCAGGCTTTAGAATCTTGGTCATCCACGTCTAATCCCATTAGAACAAACAAACTCCACAGAAAACTTAGAGCTGAAGCTCACTATAATTTTATGAACCCATTCAAGCTTTAACCATATTTTAATATCTTGTAAAAGCTTACCTTTAAAATTTACAGTCTTATTTTATTTGTATCGATGTGTAAAACCTTAGCAGCCATTACTTAATTACTCCTATTTGTGACCATAAAAATCCTTTCCCATAATTCTATAGGTCGGTTAATGCACTCATACAACCAACTAAATCTGTTGATCATTTGGCTTCATTATTTATAACATTACAGCGCTGACTTTGGCCTGTACGATCTGCTTTACATGTAACGTTTATAAAACAGTGTCATGTAAAATGCTTCATGGGGTATTTTAGATTTTTTCATTAAGTTCATAGGAGCAAATTAGTATGATTAACGAATGGCAGATGGAGATGAAACCCACCACCCCAAAAGTCGGACTTTTCAGTTACTCTTTTAAAGACTCAAGTTAGATTGAGGCTATTTCTGTAGCTCCGAGCAATCATCCCTTTTGACAACAGCACTCTGATTTTCTTTCGGCATGCCATGGCATCCATCCTTTTCTGCCCTCTGCCCGTGGGCCTTTGGGATCACCAGTGCCAACCCAGACTCCTTCTAATGAGTCGTCGGATGACCCACTGGCACATCTAGCACCTCCGGCTGAAGGGATTAGCTTCAGGATGCCACAAGACCTGATGTTTTTGAAGAGAACTGACTCCAAGACTTCTGTTAGACTATGGAACAAAAAGGACTTTCCCCCCCTGTGGTGCTGCTGAAGTACTGTGAAGTAAGCCTAGGAGAGTGACAGAAGTTTTTCCACAATTTTGAGAAACTGCCTCAAAATAAAACACACATCTTGAACACAATACCTGAGGCAGAGAGACAGGTCCCTGGCAACAGCGTTCGGTTAGGTTGGCCTGGAATATTACCGCTCCCTGAACTTTACAAAAAATGTGAGACAATATATTCCTTTTTTTTTTTTTTTAGTTTGGCTGATTTGTTATGGAAATTTTAATTGGGTATCTGTCTCTTGCAACATAATAATACTAATCTTTCAAAAGACGCAAAGCAATTGCAGTCCTTAGGGTCTTCAAGAATAGGTCAAATTATAGCATAAAGAAAACGATAGTAATTCAATTGTTTTTTGATCTTCTTGAACTTTCCTTGACCGAGACTATTATGATAATGTTGCCTATTAACCTAATAAACATTTTTGGTGAAACAAAAGAGGTGCTAATAGAATGTTTTTCCTCAGAACAGAGATTCCAAGCTAGTCAGCCTTAAAGAAGTTTAAATTGACACCAAATTTAGGTTGTCTGTAACTCAGATGATTCTATTCCAGGGTATAAAATCTGATGAATACATGTCACTCCCTGGGTTGTATCTTTTTTCCTGAAATAACATTCTATTTATCACTGACTGTCATTCACACACACACAGTTCTTCCATGTGAAATGCTGTTTTCTCCATTTTCTGTCAAATTAACTTATATTTATCCCTTATATCTTAGTTTCAAGAGACATCCCTGTCCCTGCATGGAATAGAGGTCCTCTGTTAGCCATCACAGTCTTATTAGTTCTTCTTAATACTTAGCATATTCATAATTCATCTTCAATTATTCATTTAATGTTTGTGATTTCCATCACATTGATTACTCAGTGAAGAGAGGGGAATTCTGGTTTGTTTACCACTATCTGCCATACCTACTCTGATTCCTTGCATATATAAATACTCAATGATGATTTCCCTGTAAAATTCCCAACTTAAAATCACTGTCTTTATACCAAAGAATGTTCTACTCTGAAACTTTGCCTGAGTCCAATCCCTGCTCCAAAAGATGGAATAAAGGGCTTGATGGTTTCTTTTTACTTCTTTTGAATTGATCTTTTCTTGTTCTCTTCAAAATTTGTCTTCCCAACACATCCACTGATCACTAAATTTCCTTGTAAATGGTAGCTGCAATTCAAGGAACATGACTTTATGATACCCTAGGATTGTGATTGGGTCCTGGAATGTTCCCCAAAACCCTTGTGGATGTTATGAATTATTTATGGAACCTTGTACTTTTAGGAGATGGGGGCCTAGTCTGGAGGTGTGGATTATGGGTGTATGGTGAAATATAGGTGTGTGTGGAAAGTCAGTGTGTGGTAGATTAGAAATTACAGGTGTGTGGTGAATTAGGGGCTTAAACTTGGAAGGGTTTGGACACTCAGGTTGGACCTGGAAGGTGCAGGTTACTGGGACAGAACCTGTGTTTAGGGAAAAGAAAAAAAAAAACAAAAAAACAAACAAACAAAAAAAACTTATCGTGATGACTTTTGGAACTTTTTCCCTTTCGTACAAGAAATTTTGAAATATACTTCCATCTCTGTTTTTGTAGAAAAATTACTTCCTTCCTTCCAAACATAGTACAGGCTTGGCATCAAAGAGGAAATGGATGTCTTGATCACTCTCTTGTTGCTGAGACACAATACGTCACACTCACAGCATAAGTGAAGAGAAGTTTATTTTAGCTCACAATTCTAGGTAATCTGAGTCCATTCATGCTCAGTCCACAGTGGTTGAGGGGCATGGCAGAGGGTGTAGCTGGAGATGAGCTGTTCATTACCTGGCAACCAGGAAGCAGGGCATAAAGGGTACAGCTGTCGAGGAAATTATACCCTTCCAGGAAAAGCTCCAGTGATCTGCCCCTTTCAACTGGCCTCACCTTGTAGCAGCTCAGGAAATCAATGGATTAGTTCCCATAATTGGATCACCTTCCAACATTGGGCTGTCAGCACATTTCAGATCCAAATTATACGATAGGAGAAGGCTGAAGTATGGCCCGGCCCTCAGAGGGCCAGACCTGCCGCTCACTGAATCTAGACTGCGTGATCTGATCCATTTGGGTTTCTCAGAACATCACCAGGAGATAACATTCCTTACCGCATCCCCACCACAAATCTGAAAATGGCATCGACACTGTTGCCATGCTGACAAATGAAGGTAATGCATAATGAGAATTACTTATAAATGATGTAGTTAATAAGCAAATTTCTCATGCTTGTTATTCCAAAGTCATTTTTTGAGACACACACACAGAGAGAGGGTCTCACTCTGTACGGCCAGGCTGATCCTGAACTCACTATGGGCTCAGGGCTGGCCTCAAAACTCAGGGAAATTCTTCGCCCCTCAGGCTCCTGAGTTCTGGGATTACAGGTGTGTGCTACCACGCCCATCTTAGGTAATGCTGGGGTACAGAACACGGGGCTTTAGGTCTTGCTCTAACCACTGTGAGATTCTTTTGGCCCTCATTTTTCCACAAAATGTTACAATAATACCACAGTGAATGAATGCAAGGATGTTGGAAAGCCTGAAGGGTCTAGATGGTACTGTCGTTCTTAACAACACGACCCCATTAAACTCCACTTCCTCCTCAAATTTCTGAGCTGTTGAAAGTCCATATCAGGCTTTTGTGCATGATACCTTATGGCAAGCCTCAGTGCCCATACTAAATAACAGAGACAGGGGCAGTTTTCCTAATGTTTATTTTATGTCTAACTCATTCCACTATTTTTTCACATTTTCTTTCACTCTTTCCAGTTCTTTCCCTTCCCCATTTTTAGTGGAATGCAATTCCTTGGCCACTTGTAAGATACTACAGATGATGTAAGAACCTATTTCTCTCTCTCTCTCTCTCTGTGTGTGTGTGTATTGATCAGATCAGAGTGATAGACATATTTGTCCTCTCAGACACACACATACACATTAAAGTCTTTTCCTCTTCATTTATTACTATAGGAATTTTTGTTTGTCTGCTTGCTGTCAAATGGATAGCACCAAAGGAGGACATGAATGCTACTCTGTACGAGGGAGAGATGTGTTGAACATCCGCGTCATTTCCAGGTTAATGCTGCCACAACACTACTACATCATTATCCAAACATGAATTAGTCATACTCCGCATAGTATGCTGTGAAGTTTATTTAAATCGTTTAAGTCAATTTTACACAGTTTTTTGGCTACCTTATGCTAAATAGAAAAAAAAAATTAAAAAATTTCCTCCGATGTCCTATTATTTGAAGTTTCTTTCATCGAGGAGAGATAACAGGTTAATTACCTTTACAACTAAGCCAGGAAAGGGTAGAAAAAGCAAAGGGCTGGAAGCTGATTTGTTTTTATGTTTTCCTCTCTGTGTTCCTGTTTTCAGTATCACCTGCCCACAATACACCACATCATCATTAAATGGCTGTCACCCTTGCTCCCCCTTAGAGTCCCCCATATGATCTTGGGCTAATGGGACCACACATTGGACAGTGTGAGGATTGGTAGGTCTTGGAACCATCTCTTCTTCTCTGTTCTCTCGGGAGATAATATATTCTGCCCAACTCTTAATTGGTAACAGCCCTATTAATTCTATATTAGAATTCTTTATTTGTATAGACATTGAATAGCATGGGTTGGGCATTTGCTGAGTGCTGAGTGTTTGTGTGCTCTGATGTTGCAGCTGTGCATCAAATAAACAGACAGAGGTGCCCTCTGGTCACCGGCAGTCCAGAAAGAGGAGGCAGAAAAACAAGTACAGAGAATATAAAAGAGGTATTAAAAATAATTAGATAATTGAAGTAAATAAATTATAGAAGGACCATAGTCATATGGGAATAATAAATGGATTGGGTCAGAAAAAAGCCTTACCTAGAAGATGATATTTTACAATTTCTTTTCTTTTTCTAACAAATCTTTTCCGTACTGGGAGGACAAAATTACCCCATTGTATTCATATTTCTCTCTCCAGCTTTATTTTTTCTTTGTCTCATTATCTAATTTCTCTGTAATATTCCAACACCATTTGCATCATTTTTAGCAATAAGATAAAATGAATATTATAAAACAGATCACAATTTTTAAATTTGAAGATGCAATTTAATATATTGGAGAGATTTTAGAGAAAGCATATCTACTTCCTACCTTCTGGCTTACTACAGATGGCACAGAACAGTTAAAATTTTTTAAGGAGGGCTGGAGGAATGACATGATCATACAGTGCTTGCCTAGAGAGTGCAAAGAACCTGAATTTGATTCCCAAGCACCACATAAAGCCAGGTGTGGAGGCACACGCCTGTAATCCCAGCATTAGGAAGACAGACGCAGGAGGACTGCCATGAGTCCAAGGCCAGCCTGCCATAGTGAGCTCAGGACCAGCCTGGAAAACAGAGCGAGACCCTGTCTCAAAAAAGAGAAAACAAAATCCAAGAAAGCTATAAAGAAAAATTATACAAGTAAAAATTAAGGCAGTCGATGATTTCCAAAAAGTAACAATAATCAACATCTACCTGACTTCTATAGAAAGGCAAAATTAGTCATAATAATATAAACAGTGTTTAAAGATTAACTGCTAGATCTTTATAATGATGGTGGAGGTTGGGACTTGAGGGACATAGCATCAAATCTCATGAGACAGCTGAACCCATGACCAGCAGCTGTCTGTTCATTTTTCATAATAGTGGAATAATCAGTAGTGTATAAAATTGATGAATCAAAAACAACAGCATAGTCATTACTTTCTATTTGATGATATCACCTGAAAAAGGAAACAGTGCTTGCTTGCCCCTTTAGAGGTTATGGGAAGTTAAGACTTGGCTAGAGACTGTACGTTCATATTATAAGACTATAAAGTTATCTATTTTTTAAGTCGTACAGGTATTTCTTTAACAACATTTAGAGTAAAGATAAATATAAAGAAATAAAACCTAAACATATACTGGTGAAATTGATTTGTCACTTCTAGAAAGAGTAAATATTTTGTTACTGCACAGCAGAATCAAAATTAATTCCAGGGTGCAGAATTGAGTCCATGTGCTTCATTTTTATGCTGCACCTGACTATATGCTTGAGTGTATTAAAGAATGAACATTCTGTGATTGTTTTATAGGAAGTTACTAATGAATTATAAATATTGTCGTTATAAGTCAATGCCATCAGTTTAAAAGTTGGAGGGTTTTAATCTCTTTGAGTCTCATTTTTCCAGTTTATAAATTATGATAATATCTACTTTAAAGAATTTTTTGTGTTTGTTAGGGTGACACTTGAAGAGCTGTAAGTACTAGCACACTAGAAATGAGGAAGGGTACTGGTCTGTCTTGAGTTTTGGTTCCCCTGACCTGTCTATCAGCCTTCCCAAACTCATTGCCTGGGCTGAGTCCTGGGGAGGAGTGAGGTAGGAGGGTAGAAAGGTGGGATCTGAGACTTTCCTTCAGAGCCCACATCTGTTGGTCCTATCATTCTCTCCAAGTTATGAAGCATTCTCTCTTTCAAATTTGTGTTGTTGTTGATGTGGTTGTTTGCTTATATGGTAGGACCACAACAGATATTGAAAAGAAAAAAAACAGGTCAAGAATGAGCTTCTTTTGTTCCCTGCTATTTTGAGGCATAGGGTTTATTATTGGGTCAGCAAAGTCCCCAGATATCAAAAGCTAAACAGAGAAAATAGGCATGGTAATCCATATACGTCCTACCATACCCTAAGCATTAAGTATAGTGCAAAATTCATATCTTATCTTCTCTCTTACTCGGGGCTAAAAGAACCATTAGGGACAGTGAAAATTGCAAAGAAGTATTTCTGTACTAAATACTCTTTGTATTTTGTAACCTGGGGCTTTGTGGATCATGACCGCCACATGGTAGCGATGGATTCTGTTGTTCTTGGTACTGTTACATAGGTCCTTTACCGTACTGTAAAAGTATCTTCAGTTTGGCTCCTGACACTGCTGAAAGAGAAGCTCTGTGCAAAGGCTCATGAGGCCTACCACCGATCGTGCTAGAGTTTTACCTAGTTCTAGACCTTCCATGATACCAGTTTTGAAAGACTTTCTATCAACGTATCCCTTGTTACCACATTTCTATAATTCCTTGAGAGATTTGAGTGGCTGGTAGGCTCAAGCTTTTATGGCCCCATGTGTTGTGACTCTTGACCTTCGTTTTCCCTAAAGAAAACAGCAGCGTTTGCTCCAATAAACAAGTATTTTTTTTTTACTGCCCACTCCGAGGAAAATGTTATTTCAAATGCTTTGTTTGTTTATTCAGTGCATATTTATTGAGTGTTGATTACATGTCAGACACTTTTGTAGCATGGAGGATACAGAGGTGAGCCAAACAGTCAACTTTGGCTCAACAGGAGCTTATTTTCAAGAGGAGATCTGGCAATACTGAGAAGGAAAATATATTCCATGTCACGTGGTGCAAATGCCACAGAGCAAATGATGCAGAGAAGGAGGAGAAGGTGCTCGCAAGTTAAATAAGGTAGGAAGGAAGGGTCTCTGTGGAGGTGATGATTTATCACAGACTGGTGGGGGTGCACAAGGGAGGACGGCTGAGTGTAGGACGCTAGAGAGGGCTAGCAAGAACTGTAGGAGTGACTGAAGGTAGAAACTTGAGATGCTGAAAACTGAGGTTGCAGAGGGCATATGGCAGTGCTAAGAGACTTAAAAGATCACTGCTTTTCTCTAATCGAAAGGACCTTACTATTTTATAAGGGAAAGAAGGCTTATTAACATGAAACCATTAGAAATAGATAAGTCAAGATGGATTCAGTTGCAAGGCTCATAAAGGCACGTAAGGCCATTGCTAAAATATTAAATGCCATCAATCAGTCTTGTCAGAGAGAACATTAACCAGACGACAGGTTGGTATCCCATAATACCAAAGCAAATTCCCACCTCCACTTACATCAAACATTTTTTTAACACCTAATGTGTATAATCTACTCCGCTGAGGATCAGGGAAAAGCAAACCATAGATGTGAACTTCTCAAGTGAGGAAAGGCTGTGCGATCTGCACTTTTCAGGGAAAGTCCAGCGTACAGCCATCCTGGAATTCAGAGGTGCCTGAGATGACCACTAGTGAGCAGCCTGACTCGTGTTGATCTTCACCAGGTTTGCGGCTGAAAGCAGAGTGAATGGGTTTTCACAGATACGTGGGCACAGAGAGACAAGAAGGGCTTCGTTTTGGTGTGTTAGGCTCTCTCCCTGGATCTACAGAGGTGTATGAGGAAGGAGGAGGTAGAGGTGACCGGGGACAACCCTGGCATACTGGAGACCTTGGGAGAGCCAGAAGCGCAGTCCTTTCCCCCACCCCAGACACACCTTCCTTTTGTCACTGTCTTCTGCAATATGAACAACAACCACATAAGGGGACATTGCCCTTGTGGGCCTTGAGAGAAAAGACATGAGCACGGATGGGTGCGCATTGAACACCACAAAAAGGCACTGGTGAGGGAAAGATCGTAAGGATCCCAAGCAACAGCTAAACAGAGTGCTCAGTCTCCTAAGGTGGGGCTGCCAGAGAGTGTGCGCTTGCAAGCAGAAGCAAAAACCAGGAAGCAAGGATGCTCAGTGGAACAGATCATCTTTTTAAATGAGATACTGGAAGTACTTACAGACTGAATAACTCTGCTGAATCCCATATCAAGTTTAAGTATGTATTATCACATATCCCAGTACTGTACAAGGACTGTCTCTCAGTTACTTTTTGGTTGCTATGACTCAATACTTGACATGCATAATTTAAGGAAGGAAAGATTTATTTTAGCTCACAGTTTAGAAAGTTCAGAAGGTCACAGTTCATACATGGACAACTGGCATTGGTAGATGTACACGGCAAAAGGAAGAGCAGGAGACAGGATGCTCACAGCATGATAGACACCGAGCCACATGAGGGAGAAAGGGTGGAGCTACCCTTCCAGGCTTGCCCCAATGATCTGCTCTCTGGTCATGCTTCAATGTTCCGCCCCATATGACCAGTCTCCACCTCCCAACAGGACACTGGTATTTTACAAAATCCAGATACATGATGCTTTGGGGGAACATTCCACACCCAAACCAGAACATTCTACCCCTGGCCTCCATACGCAAAACATATTTAATCCTCTAAGAGTTGCCAAAGTCTTAGCAGTTCCAGCACTGCTAACAAGTCCAAATCCAAAGTTCCTTCTGAGAAACAAGACAAATTCTTAGTTGTAAGCCCCTGTGAAAATCAAAGAAAAGATAAACACTTCCAAAATACAAAAAGCATGGGGTAAACACTCCCATTCCAGAAGGTAAGACCAGGAGGACAGAAAGCAATCGAACCATAGCATGACTGAAACTCAACAGGACAAAAACCAAATCCTGCTTCTTTATTAAATCCTGTAGCTCTGTGTCCTGTGCCCTGGGCAAGCTGCGGCGAGATGTGAACTGTGAAGGGCTTGGTGTCCCCATCACTCCAGTGTTGTTTTTGGCTGTGGCTTCTCCATTGGGCTGGTTCTGTTCACAGCCTGTAGTCATTTTTCTGTCATCTCCAAATGTTCGTGGTCTCCGCTGTAACTTAAGCTTCTCCTTCATACCTTTACACACTCTCTCCTCAGGGGTAGGCTGCCTGGCCTCCAAGGCCTTCCTTTGAAATCTGTGTGGAAACCACCATGACCCCACAACTCTTCTTCCATTTGACATGTCTGTGAAATTAGCACCACGTTGGTGATGCCAAGGTCTGCCTCTGGTTTGAGCAGCAGCCTGGCCTCCTAGGACAATCACTGCCAAGGCCTTTGAGTTCTTAAATGGCTGACCTCTAGCAAACACTTGTCTCTTTGGCACTATAGTGTGCCCTGGAGTACCATCCTCAGAGCATTCTCTCATTTCTTTACCCCGTAATTGGCAAAGGGTAGGATCTTGTTAATTCCTGATACACTCTTAAGACATTTATTTTTATAGTTCTGCTTCCAAGTACTTGGCTTCTTTTTAATGCTAATCTCTTTAACATCTCTGTGCTCTTCTGCCCTTTTCTTCTGCGTCTCAGGAGAGCTGGCTAAAGTCCTCAAACAATACCTATCTAACAGCATGAGTACTGGGTTGCTTTGAAATTTCCTCCACCAGAATAAGTAGTTCATTGCCCTTAATCTCAGTCAAAGGTTTTAGACAAGAACAAAATGCTGACACACATTTTGCCAGAGCCTAGCATGCGTGTCTTTTAGATCAGTTGGCAATTAAGTCCTCCACCCTAATCAGACATCTCCTAAACCTGGCCTTTGTAATCCACACTGCTATCAGCATTCTGGTCTTCAGAATTTTGACCAGAATCTCCCACAAAGTCATCTCTCAGCATTCTATGGCCTCTCCAACTAGCATCTTCAAATCTTTCCAAACCAGTTCCAAAGGCTTCTAAGCCATCTCATTGGGTAAAGTCACAGCAACGACCTCACCTCTCTGGTTCCAACTTCGGTCTTAGTTATTTTTCATTGTTGTGGCTCAAAACCTGACATCTATGATTTAAAGAAAGAAAATTTTATTTTAGTTCAGACTCAGAAGGTCACAGTCTGCACTGTGAGTGGCTTGGCAATGGTAGAAGCACATGGTGAGAGGAAAGGCAAGAGATGAGACGTTCACAGTATGATGGACACAAAGCCAAGCAAGGGAAGAAAGGTTGGAGCTCCCCTTCCAGGTTCTGTCCTAGAGGTCTGCTCTTCTGGGTCAAGCCCCACTTTTCTGTCTCCTCTAAGAGGTACCACCCCCAACAGCACATTGTTTTTTTGTTTTGTTTTTGTTTGCTTGTTTGTTTTTACAAAAACATCTGGATACATGAAGTTTTTGGGAGACCCTACAGAACCAAACCTTAACAGACGATGTGATCACTTTTATGGAATTAAAATTATTTTTCTGGTCTTTCTGAAAAATCATTCCAAGAGTAGGGTAGCAGAAGTAAGTGCCCAGAGGGATGCAGTGCAGGAAAGCGGGAGTCACTTAACAGGGAACATGAAGAAAGACTTTGGCTGTGAGGTAGCATGCCTCTGTTGGAGGCTTCATCGAAATGTAGAAATCGTAGATCAGTAGCTGTGCTCTTCTGTCAGTAGGGTAAGAAGCAGGATTCCTACAGGTCAGGAAGCCAGGCCACATTAAGAAGAAGAAATCCTACAGGTCAGAAGCTCAGTCACGTTAAAACTTATTCTTTTCTTCTGTAGAAATTTTTGCTGGCTGCTTTTATATCCTTCTAGAAAGAACTCTGGAACGTCATATCATCATCAGAAACATTCCTTCCGATACTGAAGGGAAAATTTCGAGCATCAGTGGAAGTACATTACACTTTAGGTTGTAGAATGCAGCTTTTTATATAGTTCATCACAGGAACAGATAATTTTTCTCATTATAATTTTTAAGAGCTGGTAACATGGTCAAAACATTTTATCCTTTATTTTCCTTTCTTCAGAGATTAATCAGCTTAAAAAAAATCTGTGAGCCTATGGTAACCATCACTCACCAGTAGCTTGATAGAGAGGCCTGCGCTTTAAATGCCGGTACTAACTATGTGTTGATAGCATAACGTTAAGGAGGGGGAGGGGAGGTTTCAAAAGACATTTAAATAACAACAATGCAGAAAGTGACTAAGGGGAAGAAGGAAAACTACTTCCTCCCATACATTCTGTACTTCCCATTACAGAAGCCAATGTTCTGCTGGTGATCAGGTGAGACACCATCTAGAATGCC
>PVKB01008083.1:0-21942 GCA_004027205.1 Ctenodactylus gundi | reverse complement strand
GGGCCTGGACTGACAGGTCTCTACAGTTCATTCTTTCTCCAAGTTTTGTAGAAAGATCTTCTCTTTGGAGAACACAGTTGCTCTCCCAGAGGAGCTTGCTGTAAACCTTAGAGAAGGGTTTATTGCAGAAGGCAAATAACATTTTGCATGCTGTTTCCAAACATGTTGCCAACATGGTTACTTTGCATTCACCCTGTGCAGGGAGGGTGAATGGCTTTCTCAAGACCACAGAGCTCGAAAGTCACTGCAACTTCAGTCTGAGGAATTCTAAAATGTAGCTTTTTTCTTATCAGACATACTGCTCCTGTTTGGCACAGGGCAGTTTCCTCCAACAACCCCGTCCGAATTGTTGTGGCACTGTTTTTGAGAGTTCTACGCGGAGGAAGCCATCAAAGCCAGAGGTCCCCTCCCTGAGCACAGACTGAAACCCAGTCCTGCCTCAGAAGTATAGAACCTTCAATATGTGAAGAGGAGGGAAGATAAGGAGTGAATGAGACTGAACCAGAAGCGGAGGGCATCATGAAGGATAAACTCTGAAGGCATTTATCCTCTACCCTGGCTAATGAACCAGCAAGGAAATGGCATCAGTAAGAAGCAAATTAAACACCAGTTCAGTTACCTTGTAAGCGCAGCTGCCCATCTTACTGTATTCGATTTCACACTCATACCATGAATTGCCTCCCTCGAGCTAATAAACTTAACTTTTAATGGAGCAATATCATACAATCAAAAGACAGAAACTTATCTCTGGGTCCTAACTCCGTGATGACATGAAATCTCTGAGATGCCCAATCCCACTCAAGGTTAGTATTTAAGGTATAATTGAAATGAAATTAATTGCAATAAATGTGTAATTAGCACAGCCATTGATTAAAGGCATTTGAAATGTGGTGAGTGCATGTACATTGATTGCCATGCTTTTTTGATAAATGTAATGGCAAGGATATCTTTTGTTACTCCAGAAGGTCTCTTTTGTGTGATAAATTTCCACAGGAAGGACCGGCCTTGAAGTGATCTGGCTTTCTGAAATCAGAGATTAAAAAGAGACTATTTCAGCCCCAAGTTTTATTGTAAATATGTAATTTTTGCCCATATTTATGGGTCCTTCAGCTCATGTGGCAACTCAGTGCACATTAGAAACATTTCTTTTCTTTTCCTTTCTTTCTTTCTTCCTTCCTTCCTTCCTTCCTTCCTTCCTTTTTTTTTTTTTTTTTTTTTTTTTTTTTTTTTTTGTTTTTGAGAAGACCCAGTCTCAGCTTGGATGTGTAGTTTGGGAAATTAAGTGTGAACTAGATTTCACCTTTCTTTGTCAGCTCAACTGGCACCTTGTGCAGTGGACAACTTTTACAACAGTACATAGCAGGCCTGGTATCCTTCTCCACGTAGAATGAAGAGGTGGGACAACAAAGTCAGATTTACCATTTCAAGCCTTGTTGCTCACATATCCTGGATACTTCCTAGATGGGGTGAACTCCTTGCCTTCACAAGCACTTACCTAGCATGCCCAAGACCCTGGGTTTGATTCCCCAGCACTACGTGTGTAAGGTTGGCTCTGGAACTCAGGTGTGAAACCTAATACTCCTGACGTGCTGAAAAATCGTTACCTCTCAGAGCTTCATTTTTTCACCTGTAAAATGGGAATATAGAAACCTGATTTAATGCGAATTGCTCAGTCCTCTGTCTATTCCCAGCCTCATTCTTTGGGGCTCCAGCATCTTGGTCCCTCTTGTCTCCCTGTGGTCACCTCACCTCCCACTTTTGTGTTTATTCCACATGACCCCCTCCTCTATTTTGTTGATGCACTTGAGAAGCATATTCAAAAAATTTCTGGAAAGCACGCAATGTAAAATTTACCTCTTAAGCACTATTAAGCATTTAGTTCTTTGGTGTTCAGCGCATTCACAGTGTTGTACAACAGAGCTCCACGGCTCTTTTTATCTTTTAAAACAAACTATATCCATGAAACAACTCTCTCTTCTTTATCCTACCCAGCCCCTGGCCACTACCTTCCTTGTCTGTTTCTGTGAACTAGACTACTCTAGATGCCTTTATCTAAGTGGAATTATACAAATCATATAAGCAAAATTTGTTTTTCATGACTGGCTTAATGTCATAATCCAGTCACGACAAACTGACTTATGACATTAAGCCATTAGGACATTATGGCATAATGCCCTACAGGTTTATCCATGTTATAGCATGTATCAGAATTTCCCTCCTTTTTAAGACTGAATAATAGTCCACTGAATGTATGCACCATTATTCATCAATCAACCAGTGAACAATTTGGGTTACTTTCACCTCTCTACTGTTGTGAATGATGTTGCTCTGAACATGAATGTGAGACTCTGCTTTCAATACTTCAGTATATATAGCCAGACTTGGGATTTCTGGATTGTATAGTAGCTCTATTTTTAATTTTTTGGGGAACAGCCATACTATTGAGAAAGCTTTTAACAATGTAGATGCCTGGGTCTTGCCCTGGGAGATGCTGAATCAGTCGGTCTGGGCAGGAAGGAGCTGAAGGCCTGCAGTCTCTACTTTTCAAGTCTCCTTGGAAGGCTCCTCCCACCTTCTTGCCCACACCACAAAGCCAAGGCTAAATTTCTGAGCTTGATGATCTCCTTCTAACCTACCTCCTGTGTGTGTCTCATCTGCCACCTTCCGCCTCCCCACAGTTACACCTGGGAAACAGGCCTCTGCTGCTTCCTGGCCGCACCAGGGTTCCATACCTTCATCATTTGCAATGCTTGGCCTCCCATCTAGAGCTCCTCCCCCACTTTTATTCTGGAAAACATGACTTCAGCTTGCAAAATTTAGCTTAAACATTGGTCACTTCCTCAAGGAAAACCCTTCTCTTCTTGGCTTTGGCTCCTTAGGCCGCTGGCCAAGTCAGACCTCAACAGAGGAGGGGCAGAACCTCGCCGGGCCCTCCAAGGTCCACACAAGGAGCCATTTCTTCATTCTCATCACAGATTTAGAAGCAAGTTTGAACCTCACACATGCCATAGTTGCCATGGTTACTGTAAAGGCATTCTAAATGTAGATGATTGTATAATGAGCTGGGATGACTCTTTTTTTGAAAATAAGAAAAGTTTTGCCCCATCTTTTACCATGAACTGCACCTTGACCCACGTGATCTAGGAACCCTGCAAGGGGTCACTGTGGAATGATGTATGTGGGCTGAAGGGAACACTGACTTGATTTTATCCAAGGCAGAGCTCTCGTCTGCAAATGGAAAACCTGTGGCCCAGAGAGGAAGCGGCTTTAGGCCGAGCTCCACGAAGAGCTGAAGTCCAAACCAGGACTAGCTGCAGGTCACCAGGTTAGGTGCCAGTGAGGAGGGGCCCCGAAGGTACCGTGAAGCAGACTTGCATATAAACCCTGGCTATTGCAGTCTCAGTGTTTTTAAATTCATTAGATTGCTCGTATTAGTCAATCTAATTAACAACAGTTGTTGTAATAAACCCCCAAATTTCACGGGGTTCTTTGACAATAAAGACTTGCTTATTGCTCCAGACATGATGTAATTGAGCGTTTGATGGATGGTGACTCAGGACCCAGGCTCCTTGTGTCTCTGAACTGTGTCATCTCCTAGAAACTTTTTTTTTTTTTGAGACAGGGTCTCGCTCTGTAGCCCAGGCTGGTCCTGAACTCACCATGCAGTCCAGGTTGGCTTTGGAGCCACAACAATCCTCTTGTCTTAGCCTCCTCCATGCGGGAATTATAGGCATGAGTCACCACACCCAGCTTATATGGTGCTGGGGAATTGAACTCAGGTACTTAGTGTTTGACTTAGCTCTTGTTAGGTGAGTGCTTTAACTGCTGAGACATTCCTCCAAGCTCTAAGAATCTTTAAGTCTGTGAGTGTGAGTGGGTCACTGGCATTTGAAAAGCCTGTGGTGAAGGGCCTTCTTCTGCTAGGTGGACACACATAATGGCATGGATGATAGACCTACTAAAGGCAATGTAGAAAGAATGCTCTCTTCCACCAAGGAATGGCTGATTGGGTTGTTACATTTTGAGGCCTAATTATTGCTTTTACCAAATCTAGCTTGTTATAAGTATTATAAGATCTTTGTCTCTCTGGAATAATATAGGGACTTGCTACCCATTTTGAGAACCTATGAAAGCCTCCACTTCCTGAGTCTGTCCTTGCACAAGCCACATTCTAGAGAGGCCATACACTATAGGGAAATGCCAGAAATCTGAATGTCACACAGAGCTCAATTTAATCTTTAATTTTACTTCTACCTGGCCACAGGATCTGGGGTAAGTCATTTGCCTTCTCAGAACCTGTGTTTCTTTATTAAAAACGGGGATATTGAATGAAAATTGGAGGATTAAATGGATTATATGGGCTGTATGTGTGAAGAACTTGTCCTTAGTAGGTGTTCAGTAAATATACTCTTTGTTGGCTTCTTGGTCTGATACAGAATCTGGAGCCTGTTGGACTGTGGTCAGTTCTTCACTGTGATCTCACTTCCTGTGTCCTTAATCACTTTTTATCCTTGTCCCCATAGCTGTTATTGGATTGTAAGAGAAGCTTAATTAGAATTTTCCTGCCATACACACTGTGGACCATCTTAGAATGCTGCCACCTTCAAGAGGCTGGGGTGGGGGGCAAGACTGGTGGACTCATTTAGGATTAAATGAGGAAGGTTTCCTTTTTTCTTTTTTCTTCAAGGCACAGGAGCTGTATTTTATTCTAAGTGCAACCGTAAATCATTGAAGGATGTTACCACTTGGGAGAAGAGTGACACAGTTTGCATTTTTGAAGAGATATCCACCCTATCTCATTGTGCTTTGCAGTGAATAAGCTGTTGAATTACAGAATAGAAGTGGAAGGACTCAAGGATAGAGAGTGATTGGTATGAAGACAGAGAAAGAGAGAGAGACGTAATAACTATATAGGTGGTCTAGGGGTATACTCAGCAGTTAGAGCGCTTGTCTAGCATGCACAGACCATGGGTTCAATTTTTCAGCACCACATAACCAATTACCTAGGTGTGGTGGTACATGGTTGTCATCTCAGTACTCAGGAAACTGAGGCAAGAGGATTGCCATGACACGGAGGCCAGCCTGGGCTACCTGGTAAGTTCAGGACCAGCCTGGACTATAGAGCAAGACCTTGCCTCAGACTCCTCCCAAACTATTTGGGAGATGGAATCTAAGAGACTCAATTACTAAGAATTCTTCCCAGTACATGAAGTGCCAAGAGTGATCAGAGGACGTATGAAGGACAAGTGCTGTATTTTGGATCTTATATGGCCCTTAAAGGCCTGGATGTTGGAAGCCTGATCTCCAGGGTGGCACTATTGGGACACTGTGGGAACTTTAAGAGGTGAGACTTAGCAGGAGGGCTGTAGGTCACTGGGTAGATTTCCCAGCCTTTCCCTATCTCTCTCTTCTGTACTGTGACTAGAAAGGAGCAGTTTTGCCCCACCACACGCTTCTGCCATGATGAGCTGCCTTGCTGCAGGCCAAAATCAACTGGGCCAACGAATCATGGGCTGAGGTCTCTAAAACTGTGAGCCAAAATATACCTTTCTCTTTTAAGCTGACTGTCTCGGCCACTTGCTTTAGGGATGGGAAGCTGATTAGCACAGATTTAAAACCTAGAACATGTCCGCTGTGAGCAAGAGATACGAACAGCAACGGCATCTCATGATAAAGTGGCAATGAAGTTAACTGAGCAAAAGAGAGATGAAGTCTTACGCAAATAAGAAAATAAGCCACACCCAGTCACTGCTGGAGAAGATTTTACATTTCAAGAATGAAGAAACAATCCTATAGGTATATACAAAGGTAAACGTTCTGAAAAGAAAGAAACAAATAAAAAGGGGAAGCTCAAACTGACTCGACAGTAACTTTTTCTATAATGTTGACTACAGAAGAGGTCATCAGAATCACAGCTTTGGACGAAAAGAATTACCCCCAAATTTTATGCTCAGGCAAGAGGTCATTTGTATTGGGAGAAAATTTAAAAACATCCACGGGAATGCAAAGGTAGAACTGTTCCATTTGTATTCCCACCCTCGAATAACTGGAAAATACACTTCAACATATCAAGTTATGAAACTTTAAGAATGGAAAATTGGGCATATCAATGAAGAACAGTAAGAATAGAACTGGTTTAAACCCAGCATAAATCTAAGTGTAGCTTTTGTATATAAAAGAAATGGCAAAAATAATTTTAGAAAAAAATAAAATTAGCAATAGCTAATGTTCAGGGAGTATTTTATGTAGGGCAGGTACTAATTGCTTTCCCCATATTCATTCAAGTCTCTTATATTTATAAAATGGAGACTTTTGGAATGTCTATTTTAAAAATGAAGATAGTGAATAAGAGAATATAAGTAACTTTCTCAAGGTTACATGCACATGAACTCGAGAAAGATAACTCCAGAGTCTTTATGACTAAATATTATCCTTCTCGTATACATGAGAGAAAAGAAGTAATAAGAATAAGTATGGGGCAAACCTTCCAACCTATGCTAGTACAATTTTGTATAGAAGGAAGTTCAAGTGGAAGTTCAAGCAAGATAACTTCCTACAACAAACATATAATGCTCTCAAAAGAAAATATATTTTGCAAGTTTGTATTATTTGACCCAGCTGTTCTACTTCTACAGATATATCCCAAGATATGACCAGAACTCTATCCAAAGGTTGATGAACAGGAATATTTATCCAGGTGATGTTTTTGAAGGAAAATTCCAAAGCAACTCAAGTAGCCAACAGTGTAACATAAATGGGCAACAATTTACAATTAGTGAGATTTCGTAAACTTTGATATTGAACATTCAAATAATGGAAAAACATGTGGTCATTTATATTATATTGTGAAAAATCTAGAGGCACATCTTAGGATATAGATTCAGCAGTTATCAAGAAGATGCAAATTAACAGTGCATTTAATAAGATGGAAGTGTCTTTCCTTTTCTTGCAGCTGGCTGGAGATGGACAGTCTAGGGCTGACAGTGGTTCTTCTCTACAAGGTTACTTGGGGCCTGGTCTTCTGTCTTTCTACTCTGCCTTCTCTCTCGGTATTGGTCTTATTTTGTTACATCCACCTTCTGTCTCATCAGAGTGCGTCTTGTGTTGGGGTATCATCAGCCCCCTGCCTCATTGGGGGTCTCCACCTAACTACTGTGGATCATGGTTGGTGACAGCTCAACCTCATGTTCACGCCTCTTATTTGAAGGTAGTGAAAGTGATGAGAGAAGGCAGGTCCCTTTCTTTCAGTGTGACAGCTGTGAATGGTAAATCCTTCACTTCTGCTGGCCAGAACTTGGTCACACAATGGTATCGAGCTGCAAGGGAGGCTCAGAAGTATAATTGTAAGAAAGTTATAAAAATCATAAAAATTTTGGTGGGTTCTGTTACTAAGGGGAGAATGAAAGAATAGATATTGGAGAACAAATAGTTTGATTCTGCACAGATTTCTCTCTCTCTTTTTTTTTTTTTTTACAACGTAGTTAGTGGAAAATGCAGGAACCAAATCAGGGCCAATTTTACATATCCGTGCACATTCATATACACACTTTTTTTCCCTATACATACAGTGGTTTTGTTGAGATTTGGGATTGTGGATGATTGAATTTTTTTCCTCTGTGCTTTTTCTATGTTGTCTCAATTTTAAAAATAAATTAACATTTTCCCCTTATAATTAGAAAAACTTCACACTCTTTCTATAGATACATTAAAAGAGGTAATTTTGGTGAGAAAACAGAATGTGTTGGTGCCTGCAGCCACCTCTCCTTCCTTCTAATGTCCCTCTCCGGGGCTCCTTTTGCTTGTACACCTGTCTTCCCACAGGGAAGATTGTCCATCCTGGTCTCAGATATGAAATCTACTGGAGGTTGACGGTGAGTTCATTTTAGTGTGGTGTAGGCAACTTTATACAAGAACAAAAGCCGGCCTGAAACAGTCTTCCCCTTTGGGAGAACAACTGAAAGAAGTTTTGGGGTTCTTCCAGGAAGGAGAGATATTTGCTCTAAGACGGGCAGAAGGGGCTGTTGAACAAATATTGGGCAATGGATGACAGAGCTGGAGCCAGGAAGTTGGAAGTGCATAAAAAGACTACGAGCCACCTCTGCTTCCCCTGCTTCCTGGAGCCTGAGATGGAGAGGGCTGGGACACGCCTCGCTTCTCTCTGGGGTCTGACTTCTGACCCGATATGGCCCAGAGTGGGGATGGTTCTATCCCCTCAAACTTGTTTTGGTTTGTCAGTTTGGCCTTTGGTCTAATGAGGATGGTTCAAGAGGGAGGCAGGATAAGGAGTGACTAGGCAACAACCAGGTGGGTACCTAACATGACCCCAGGTGAGTGTCTCACATGTGCCAGGTATTTGTCAGCGATGGTCCAAAGTTCAGATCTGCCCTCTGTGGTGTGCTTACAGATGGAGTACTGTCACGAACTTCAGTGTTCTGTAAGGTGGGACAGCACAATCTCTGACTCATAGGACAAGTGGGAGGATAATGGAGTGAAGGAACGTGAAGACCCAAGCCATGGTGCTGGGTGCAGCCTGAGGCTCTCTTTGCTAGCACTGTGTAACAAGGCACTATTAACTGGTGGCTTAAGTGACCAAAGTTTATTGTCTCATAGTGTTAGATGCTAGAAATCTGAGACCAAGGTGTTGGCAGGCTTGGCTCCTTGTGTGAGCCACGAAGGAGAACTTATTCTAGGCCCCTCATCTTGGCTTGCACACTGCTGCCATCTCCTTTCGTTTCATTTTTCCCAAGGGGTGTGTTTGTGTCTGTGCCCACACTTCTCTTTTAGATAGGGACAAAACCGGTGCTGTGGAGTTAGGACTCACGCTTTTGATTCTTATAACTGATTACGCCTGCAAAGACGGTCTCAAATGAGGTCATCTGCTGAGGTACTGGGGATCAGCGTTTAAATGCATACACTTGGGTGGGGTGCAATTCAACTCTTAAAACAGTGCAGTATCTGGAGAGGAACACTGGAAATATTGGTCCTCATTACTACTGGACATGCTTGTGAGCTTTGATGTGTCATACTGCTCCAGGCCATCTCAAGTTGCCATGGAGCTGATTTCCTGGAAGAGGGGACAGCATGGTCTTTCTTGCCTGACCCACGGTGCTGACATTTCTGTCTGTCTCCTAGGGCTCCATCACAGACGTCTCAGTGTGTCTGCAGTCTCTGGCCAGCTTCCATTGCATGGAGCCCATACTGTTCAGTTCCTTTTTCCTTTTGCTGAGAGTTGGAAAAATTTATTTATTGTATCCATTTATTTAGCAGCCACTTTTATTATGCTTACTGTGTCCTATGCATTATTCTAAGTGCTTTACAATTATTAACCCATTTAATCTTCCTACCAACTCTGGGAGGCAATTATTACCTCCTAGATGAGGAAACTGAGGCATAGAGAAGCCAAATAAGTGGTCTGAGGTTTCATGACCAGCAAGTGGTGGAGTTGGGATCTGACCCAGGCAGAATTTTATTCTAAATAATCACACAATGAAGGGGAAATAATAGGGAACCAGAGAAATATAAGTCTGAATTTTAATTTTGGGGCAGAACTAGAATTTCCCTTACTGCTTATTCTGACTAAATTTTCTAAGCAGAAAGAAAGAGTGTTTTCCCTTTTTCCAAACTTCTCTTGGTCATGTCCATTGTTCAAGGCCTCAGTTGGTTGGCTTGGGTAACATGTAGCTTGAGAGTGCCCCTCTCTGTTGGCTGGGACCTGGATCATGTTTATGGCCAATCAGACTTCCCCCTTGGAGATTTGGCTCAGAAAATTGAACAGTGAGGGTGTGGCGCTACAATCTTTTGGTCAAGAGGCATTGTGAGTGGGACTAATTATTCTCTGTATATACAAGCCAGAGGTGGATAGCAAAAGATGACAAGTTTGGGCGAAAGTGGATTATTTTCAGGGAAGGGAAGAATGGAGTGGGGCACAATTGTAGAGAGACACTTCATCCCTGACAGAGGAGGACACACACACGCATGCACATGCAGTCTCTGTTGGTGCTGCTGTTCTTCAAGTTCCTGTGAGTATCAGTTGTCAATACTTTAGAATTTTCCCTTTCTAGAGAAATTCTTGAACTAATGTCTTCCAGGCCAAGTTGACTAGTTCCTCTTTGCTCAGCAACCAGCTGCCCAAGACTGATTGACATGAGATATCAAAGGGTAGCCTCCTGGCCTCAAGAGGAGACCGCCTCTGTGGCATCATTTATATTTGAGCTTGTGAAGAATCAGACTGGGACTGTTGTCCACCTGAGATGGCATACAGATTTAGCTTTCTTGTTTTTTTTTCTTGTCCTGCTCTTCACTTTATCTCCTGAGATCCTTGCACAAGAGTCACTTGCCCAAGTGTCCATCTAACAAGTTGAAGTCCCAAGAAAAAAGGCAGATGCCAGAACGCAAGGGCTGCCTACTGTGAGATAAGATATGATCGTATGTTTTTTATCTTAGGATTCTGGGCCATCTGTTTTCTTCACAATTACCCCTTTATTTTGAGTTAGCATGAGGTTTCTTCCATCTAACAAGTCCTAATTGTGTGATCATGACTCAGTCATTCTTTTTCTGCCTCTATCTGAAAAGACGCTCATCACTTTTCTGACCTCAGTGTTTTCTTGGATGATATCATAGGAAAAATGCATCTGATGACTTCCAGCATTATATTTGACTCCCAGTAGGAACTCTACAATGAGTTCTAGCTTCTTTCATAATACTCACTTACTTTCTTTTCTCAATTCTTTCTCAATTCTTCTTTTCTCCTTTCAAGTCAATTTAGGCTGGGGAAACATAAGAAGAAAACATATCAGGGTGTTGCATGACTTTCAAAGCAGTGTGGAAATGCAGGAGTTGAAAGAGGGGTACATTGAGAGTCCCAAAGATCTAAGTTCATCTCCCCAGCCTCCCCTGCTTCTCAAGCCATAACGCATGTAAGAATCACCTGAGATCTTGTTGACATGCTGCCGACTCTCATTGGGTAGAACTGAGATTCTGCCTTTGTAACAATGCTCCGGGTGGTAGTGCTGCTCCACAGAATAGCAGAACGTCAGGCAGCAACTCTGGTCTCTCTTTTGGTTCCAGTCAGGGAGATCATCTTGGAGGGGACTAACTGTTCATTTATTACTCTGCCTGGATATCTCCTGTTTCTTTCTCCTCTACGTCTTTAATTCCAGGACTGCCAGTCACCTGGTATCTTATTTCCTGCGGCCTAAACTTTTATCCAGGTGCACTCTCTTCTAGAGGACACTTGTTCATACTCAAGCCCACCATGTCCATGTGGCTGTGACCTTATGCCTCATAGCTTCCCGCTGTAAGAGATCTTACCTGCCTCTTGCTGACCCAGAACCTGTGACTTTGTGTGACTACACTGGAAGGTTCAGAGAGTTCAAGGTATGAGAAAAAGACTAGTATTATTTCCATATTTAATAAATTCCCTCCTTTCATTATAAGCCTGGCCAAGCCCCTAAAAGCATCCTCCTTTCCAAACTGAGATTGGTTCTCCTTTTTCGTTGCTGCCAGGAGCTGGGCTAGGTTTACTCCGTCTGCTCATCTGTCCCTGTGCCATTTTCTTTCTGTTGCCCTTCTCCCCCCGATGCTGGGAATGTGGAGCTGTTGTCTCAGCTGGGCCATGGGTGGCATGAGAAGAGAGGACGGGGTGCCTGTTCTGTTGGCATACCTGGGCAGTTTTCCCTTGCGGCTTAGAAATAACTGGACAGAGGACAAACCTTTGATTTATTAATGCTTCCTTGGACGTGCACTGGGAATCTGGATGTTCCAGGCCTTCCTCTAGGATGAAGATATAACAGTAATCAGATATGGGTCCTGCTTGCCCATCTAATTGGGTGGATTACACTCTCCATATCAAGAGAAGCACCTAAAACACACCACACACACACACACACACACACACACACACACACACACCCAACACCCCCCCGCCCCCCATATAACCTTCTAAGAAGCCTAGTCTTACTGTCATTAGGGGTATAACCTTGGTTTCAGGCCTAAGGAGAGCAGTAGAATTTGCTTCCAGCTGAGAAGAAAAGCAGGGGTCAATTGTTTTAATTGAATATCCCTATTTCTGTCCAGTTTTCAGTAGAAACTCACAGATGACTCCTTAGGCTGATGACTGGAATGAATTTAGCTGGTGAGAGCCTTTTGTGACCAGCCTGACCCATTTTCTTAGGGAGGCCATGGTCAGGAATGGCGAGTACAAGGTCACACTGGCTTTGGGCATGTCTTATGGTCCATTTGTAATGGATTTTTACCATTTATTACTGAGCAGTGAGTGCAGGAGGGACGTAAGGTCACTGGGAAGTCTAAGAGGGTTTTAGGCATGGACACACATAATCTGACCAGTGCTTTTGAAACCTTTCCCTGGCTTCTCTGTGTAGAACAGGCTGTTAGGGTGAAAGAATGAATGAGTGTAGAAAACCAATTCATAGGATTTGAGTCACCCAGGCTGCGTAAAGGCTAGAATAGAGGCCACATTGTCAAAGGTAGTTAGATGTTTGAATTCCTAGAATTTTGTAGTCAGTCAGTTGTGGGGGAGAGGGTTTCTAAAGGATTTTGACTTGAACACCGTGGTATTAAGATGGCCCTCATTACAAACATAGGCAGTGCTAGAGAAGGAGAGAGGAACTTTTTTGGAGAGGGGAGACAGACTCACTTAGGTTATAAATTTCCTTAAATTTCAGGGCAATGTTTAGATCCATACAGCAAGTTTACTTCCCCAGTACTTAACTGTATAGTTTCCATACCTAGTGAATTCTGTGACATTCACAACCATAAAGGACTTTGTAATAATTTTTTTTTTCTGACATTTAAACATCATATCCAAGTTCAGAGCCACTTGAAGGCAAGTGGTGACAGAAATTTGACTATTAGAGCAACTACTACATTTAACTCAGTCAAAAGGCCAAGAAGCCATCCTTATTAAAGATACTTTGTCTTTCTGAAATGTGACCAGATGGACATAAGCCCCATAACTGAGCCAGCAAACTTCTAATAAGTTGTAAAATGAGAAACTGAAAATTTAGTTTTTTTTTTTTTGTTCTGATCATTTAGGATACAGTTATATTTAAGGGCTAACCTACTTTGGGATTTTTTTTAAATCTTGAGGACATTTGGAGGGGAAATGGGATGGAAGTCAAAGGAAAAGGCCCATGCCATGGGGTCCAGGAAGCCAACATGTGGGGAGCTAGTTTGATGTGGAAGAGAGGACAGGCTTCTATTGGAGGGTCTGGCCCTTGGGCAGAGGTGGAGGCTCCTGGGAGGTGGCAGTGAGTCCTCTCCACCTCTGCATGCTTAAATACACAATCCTACACTCAGCAGGGAGGGGCACCTTCCTGAAAACCAGTGTTGAACAGACTACGCTCCAGTCCCTGTGGAACATGATTGCACTCAGCTCCCTAAACTCTGTGTTTCTCTGTATTTATATATGCTGTTACCCAGTGAATACCTGATTAAGAAATGCAGCTGCCAAATGAATACATTTGTCGCTCATCAAATGGCACCATAAAGCCAGCGATGATGGGGCTTATTAGAAACCTTCTTTCTCTCTCTGAAAAATCCCCACATGTCCCAGCCAGCCTCAACATCGAAGCTAATGAAATGGGTAACCAATACACAAAGAGTTGCATTCAAGAGCAAATTAACTGCCTCAGGAATATGCATCATAAAGATTGCAGCCTGGAAAATAAATAGACAGTGTACTGGGCAGATTGGCCTCGAGTATAAGCATTGGTGAGTTGGAAATAGCAGTAGAGCTTCTTGATAGAAGCAGGCTGTGTGGGATTCTGGAAAGAGCGTATCAGCAATGATAATCAGGCGTGGGGTCCCTCTAATTTCTGGAAGTGGGGAAGGGGTGAGATGGAGCAAACAGACACTTCTGTAAGTGCCTGTTTTCTGCGTGTGTTGCTACCTGGTTGCCACATTAGCCCGGAACAGCAAGAGCCTGTAGTTTTAGACTTATCTGCCTATGGCTATGTAATAAGATGACACTGTAGAGTGACCCAAAGAGATTTCATTTTCTAATTCTAGGTAATACAGCAGGATACTCTGTCAGTTTCTTTAAGAAGTCCTTCTTAAAATGCCCACAGAGGTTCCTGAGCTCCCCCAAGGGGGCCGTAGCTCATAGTTTCCAAGGTTTCTTCTGCCCCACATTCTCCTTCGTTACCTCTCCGCCTGCTTTGCCTCCGTGTTTCTCTGGGCTCCTTCAGACCAGAGGGAAACAGCAACCAACAAGCCAAGTGGCTCTTCCCAGGTCCAAGGTTCGAAGACCCAAGGTGAGGTCTGCTGCTCTCTGTCCTTCCTCATCTCTCTCTATAGACACAGGAACACACACACACACACACACACACACACGTGTACATGCATATGTACTCCTTGACAAGAAGGCAGATGTGTGGGTTTAAAGGCAGAATGATCTGGACTATGTAAACTTGAGCTAGTCTCCTGGTCCCCCCGAGTCCCTGTTGCCCATGGTGGAGAGTGGAGGTGATGTCGCCCTCAAAGCCAGTCAGGAGGAGTCGAGGAGACACCATCAGTATTCCCAAGTCCCCATCTATCCCGTGGTTTCCATAGCCCTTTCCTTCTTTCCAAAGCAGCAGCACTTCACTGAAAGGAAAAGCTTCATTGAAGAAGGGAAGGCCACTGTAGTCGTGGACCTGGCTTCTGTGTGCAAGGGCTGAGTAAGCTGACTTAATGCTTAGCGAGACCACGGAGAGATAGCAGTCAGCAGCCCCACGTGCTGAACGTCCCCCTGCCCTGCGCTTTCTCAGGCAGACTTTTCGGTAGGCTCATCATTATGATTAGTTTTAAAGGAAGCCAAATGAATTGTTTGGACTTTTCTTCTGACCCGTTCCAGGCTAATGGATAGTGAATTTCCATTTGAATTAAATGGACTCTAAAGGGCTACAGGGTCTGCCCACCCCACTTACTTACTGGGGCATGTCTGAGATTGGTGTCTCACGCAAACAGACCCTAAGATAAGGATGTGAGCCTGATTTGCTCAGGAGCTGGTCTGAGGAAACAACACTAGGGGAGTGGGGAAGAGAGACAAGCTGGGAGCCAGTGGGGGCCCGTCCTGAGCAGCTGACTGGTATCAGCAGCTACAGAACTTTAGTGGGCTGAGTAGACCATGGCCGTCCTTCCTAAGGGCTAAGAGGGCTGAGGTATCTGTCCACCAACTTTGGTCAGTTACTGATTGAAGGCTGTTCCTGGGGATGTATACTTTCCCCTGCTTTCCGCGTGTAGAGGCCACTCAGAGGAAAGTTGTGGCTGCTGTTAGTAGGAAGCTAGTGCTGTGCACAGGAATGGTGAATGCCAAGGGGCTGTGGTCAGGCATGGTGGCCTCTGCACAGATTCTGAAACACTCAAGATGGAACATTCCACATTTACAATGACATGATGGATACGACTTCGTAATTTTTTTCCTCCTTTCCAGAGAGTGAGCTTTCTAAGGGAAGGACCATGGCTTGCTTCATCCAGCACAAACCTGGGCTGGAAAGTCTGCTGAGTATAGGAATGAATGATCGAAGACCTGAAAATTCATACAACAGGAATTGCAAACTCAAACATGTATGAGGGCCGGAGAGATGGCTTAAGAGTTCTAGAAAGAGAAAAAATGGGAAGGTGGATATTGTGAGACCAGGAGGACACATGCCCTGACTCAGGGGACAGCTGCAACTCAGCTCTGGTTGACTATTCCTTATGGGAATTAGACCCATCTTGGACTTACTGACTCTTTAAAAAGAAAAGCCAGACTATGTATGGTGGTACACACTTGTAGTCCCAGCTACTCTGAAGGCTGAGGGAGGAAGCTCCTAAGTTACTGGCTAGCCTGGGCACCCTAGTGGAAGACTCTTTCTCAAAATAAAACATAAAGGAGCCCAAGGATGCAGCAATGGTAGAACACCCCTGGATTTAATCGGTATGAACAAAGCAAGTTTTATTTTGGTGAAAAATCCTGCATTTTAAGTGTGCACTACGACTTATTATGAAAACGAGAAACAGATTCCTTAAAACACACCTGGGTGATGTAACTCATTGCCAGGCATAGGTGGTCACCCATTTACACAGAGCAGGAGCAGCTCAGGGAGCTTCTAGGGAGAGGTATTGGCTTTGCAGGTCCGCATTAGTCTTTACAGAGACGTTCTTAATGGATAAAAATAGTCTGACAGGTTCATGTATTTCCTTGGCTAGGCAGTTGGGCTGGCTGACTTGGGGGAAACCACCCTGTTCTTGTATCTGTAAAGTAAGTCTATTAAGGTCTGTTCTCCTTTGTGGTAAGAGTTAACTCACTGGTTTTGTTTTGTACAACTCTTACGACCAAGTCTAAGTTGGTGCCCTTCCTAGAAAATACCCCTTCCTCTCGTTTTGGCTTAGGATTCTTCTAGGCTCTCCTTCCCTAAGTCCTCTGGGTCCACTGTGGTTGTCAGGCTTCCGTCTGATGGCCTTTGTCATAATCTTCCTGTGTATACCCGGAAACTCGTTGGGAGTGGTGTGAGTTCCATCTGAGAGTTGACACCTTCTGGATTACTCTGCCAGCCAGGAGTTAATGAGATAGAGAGGAAAAGGAAGTGAATTTCTGTTTTCAAGGTGCTCATAGCAAGCTCAGAGGAAGCAGACTGAACCTTACAACCTTACAACAACACAAATGTTAGGGATTTTTGGTATTCTTTACCCTCACATTTCTCCCTTTGCAGTTACGCAGTGGCCTACATTTCCCAGGCTCCCTTGCAGTTAGGTATGATCATGTGACTCAGTTTATCCAATGGAATGTGGGTAGCGGCCAAGCCAATCCATTGCCCGGATGAGACGTAAAAACCTTCCTGTGGATTTCTCAACATTCCATCTTTCCCTGTCCATTGGTTAAATGGAGAGAACTCCAGGCATTTTGAAGAGAGTGGAGCCCCTGATGGAAAAGCCTGTGTGTCCCTAAATGACAGCATGGAGCAGACATTTCCACTTTTCCAACTGAGCTGTGCGTTACTATTGCTGTATGAGAAATAAAAGTTCATTGTGTTGTGCCGTTGAGAGTTTTAGTTTTAGTTACATCAGTTAGTTGATTCTGACTTATGTAGCGCCTTATGGGAAAGTGTCGCACCATTGGTGACCTCTGGGCTTCCTTAGAGGGAGACTGTCTTCCAAGGAAGGGCTGTGATTCAACTCGGACCTCATTAATGAAGGTGGGACACTCTCTTTCCAGGGCAGAGAAATGTGGAGCTGTGGAGTTGGGCAGGGTTTCACATGAGGTAAATTAATCAGTCACTTGAATTTTGTGATACCCTTTGAGGTGGACAGGAAGGAATTTGGAAGGACTGATTATTCCAACTGGCAAGTGACACTGCATTCTGCATTTCCCAGGCATTCTCAGCGTGGTACACCTCAACCATTCAGGCTTTACTCTTCGTGGATATTGTTAGAGACTGTGGGCAGCTGTTTGACGTATAGGTCTCTTTCTGAGATTCACTTTTCTTGCTTACTATTTGAACTGTCAAGACTAGGACTGAACTTTGTAAGGTAGGCAAAGATTATTGATCTTTAAGCTCTGAGAACAACTTCTGTTCTGCCTCTAGGGACCTGGGACAGAGGGTATGCGTTCTCTACTTGGTACGTTGGGGTATATCTGCTGCTGGGGCAAAGAGGAAGTAGTTCAGTTACCCACATCATGTGGGATAAATAGATCCAAAAAGTCAACTTATTTGTTGGATATTTTTATCATTGACATGTAGAGAAATGTACAAGAAGATCCAAGAATGTAGTTCTGCCTTTCCTAACGATCAGGTTACAGAGCTCATCTGGAAGCAACTCTGGCAACCTTCACAGAAGTGAGCCTGTAAGAGCTTAAGACATGGGGGGAGCTGGAGAACGGGGTGCGCCAGAGCCAAGGCAGCTCCAGAGGGTAGGAAGTGGAAACAGGTGGGATGGGCCAGACTCAGAGAGCTTTGCAGTTTCTTTGTTCTTCTGCTCAAAATTTAAATTTCAGGAAGGGAAGCCTTATATCTTATACAATGTATGAGATGACAGAGCACTCCTGAGGAGGTAGGTGTGCAGGCTTCCATCTTTGCCATTGTCATGGGTTGTCATACTCTCCAGGCTCCCATCCTTAGCACTCTTCTGGACACTCTGGCAACAAGGAAGCAATAAAACCCAGCTTAGTGCCCCCTGAGTGCTGACTGAGCCTGGGAGACTCGGTTGGATTTTCCAGACAGCTTGTCATTCAGTCGGCCTCAGCCTTGAAGACACTGTGAGCTTGCCTTGTGGTGGAGATGGTTTAGCTTGCTTTGCTTCTCTCCTTTCCATCAGGGCAAATAGCTTTTTAAATTTCAGAGTGTAAGAGTTTCTTGGCTAGGAAAATTCCAAGGTAATATTTGTGCCTAGATGTGTACAAGTGGCCTGGGAAGAAACATCTCTTGCCCATACTGGGATGAGAGGTATTGTATTTTCAGAAACAAGGTGACTGGATGACTCTGAAAGGTAGCCTCACTTTGCGATCTCCAGGGAATTAGATATAATAATCTTAGTAGAGCCCCGTATGTCATAGTCTCTGAACAAACACATGGATTAGCCTGTTGATTGCATCAAAACAAGAGTTTCGTGATCTTAATGTCTCACCAGGTCCTCAAAGGTATCGTTGGTTCTCTGATGTTGGTACCAGGAAGTAGGCAGGAACATTTTGTAAGCAGACTGATTTTAAAATATGGGTCAGAGTAGATGTTTCAGAGCAGAGGCAAATCAAATCAAAACAAAGACCACCTCTTTGAGAGGGGAAGGGAAGCCTGTAAAAGAGATGTGTTAGTAAGTTTTTACTTCCTTTAAAATGTCCATTTGTATGAGACCCAGTGGGTTTTTAAAAAATCTCTTTAGACATTAACGTATTTTCAATGCATGAGGCAGTAGGAGGAATGGCTATAAACAAAGGATAAGTTCTACTCTCAAAGGAATTATAAATAGGAATTATGGTAGTAGGTCATATTAATGGGGGCGCTATGCAATGTGGAAGTCACTTTTTATAAATGTCATATCACACAAGTCACAATTCACTGTTATTTTTGTTTTATGTAATAGTTGCATCAGAAAAATGAGGCTCAGAGAGGTTAAATAACTTGTTCAAGTTCACAGTTGTAAGTACAGTGACTCTGAGCTTCTTGCCTGTCTAGCCACACATACAGGTGACCTCAGGGATCACTGCAGTGCTAGAGAAGAGGAAAGGAGGCCACCAATTGTGAACTAATGACAATCATGGCGCACTGAGGATAGAGAGTGGCGTTGACAGTATAGTTGCCTGAAGTCGGGTGCTGAGGGAAGGCTTCTCCGACAGGGTAGCATTTGGGTAGAGACTGCAGTGACAAGCCATCCAGTGTAGCTCTTCAAGCCTAGAGAAGTATGTTCCTGGCAAAGGAATATAAGACGAGAAAAAACCCTGGTGTACCAACAAGTTTGCAACTTTAAGGGACCGAGGAAAAGGCCAGTGTGTGTGTGTGTGTGTGTGTGTGTGTGTGTGTGATGTGTAAACTCATGTAGCTTAACTGTAAAAGACAGTGCTAGGAACATACTTATCTCTGGATATGAAGGTCTGCTCTCTGTCTATTCACATTGAAAGACATGAATTGGGATTATTTTTAAGGGGAAAAATGAACATACACTGTAGTAATACATATTTAAAATTCCATTATAAATGAATTTTGTGGTCCCTCATGAAGCTGCAGCTGGTTGCAAGATCATTGTGAGGCTGGGCAACACAGTATTTGAGATTCATTCTCATCACAATCCAGTCGCTGCTCGTCTCTGAGCCTCATTTTACCCATGGATAAGGTCAGGAAGGGGAGGCGGTGGGAAGGATCAGCAGATCTGGCTCCTGAATTGTGGTGCTGACGTCTCCGTGTGAGGCAGTTTTGCTCCTTCTCAGCTGACCTGGGCTGTTCTGGAGGCCTCCCTGCCCCCTTCTCCTCCTGAATTGCACGTAGGCAGATGTAACTGGCGGGGCATGGGCAAGAGGCCTGTGGCCTCCTCTGGAATGGCTACAGATATCCAATGGCGTTTTGGAAGTCTACTTTGGATATGCTAATTCTGGGAATCAGGTCGGTCCCCTTATTTATTGTTCTGTTGCTGAGCTCAACAGTTTTATGTCTTACAAATGGATGTCCTAGGTAGAGAACGATAAACAGAGCCGCAAAATCACACGCATGCCATTTGCACATGACTCTGCAGCAAGGGACCAAACAGGGACCTTTTACAGGGGGCAGTGGGGTGCCTTTGGAAGCCCCAGGAGCGAGTATTTGGATTTGGGTGCATTTGCAGGCCTCTCTGAGCCGCTGTTTTCTCCTCTGCATGACGGTGAGGGCACCACTTAAGTGGTATGATGTCAAATGTCAGATGGCACTTGCCAAGTGTCTGGCATACAGTAAGTGCTCAGTGAACATCAGTGCTTGTCTTCTGTTCTTTCTGTGAGAGTGGGAAAGCAGCGCTCCTTCCTAGGGCGCTCTCTGGGCTTATTTTGCTTGTGCAGTAATTAGGCGCCAGCAGCTGAGGGTGCCCCAAGCTGCAGCGTTATCTTCAGCCAAGCTGCTTCCGCTGATCTAGGGTTGGTGGGAGATGACAGCTTGTTTATCCAGGGAGGCTGTAAAATATTCTGTCGAGCAAACACACAGAAAGGCTCCTTTGTCTTGTCTTTCGTCTCCACCCTACAAGGATGAGGAAGGATGCTTTCCTGCCTTACTGGCTGCTGGCTCTGGCATTACTCATCGACACCCTTCTGCCTCTGCCCAGTCGCCTGGGCTGCCCCAGCCCCTGTCTCTCACCATGCTGCTCCTGGCAAGAGCATTCTCCATGCAGACTGCACTGACCACTCCCAATCTTGTCCCCAACTCGGGCTTCTCCCTGGTGTTTTATATTCGACACCTCCATCTGGATGTCCCCTAGGCCTCACCTGCATGGCATGCCAGAGTGAGAAACTGCCTCCCTTCTCACACTGACTGCTTTCTTCTGGGTCTTAGCCATTGGCAGTCATGGCCCCCTAAACCCACTCTGAGTGTTTTGTTTTTTCTTTCCTCCACATCCCAGTTATCAGATCCTGTTCTATTATCTCTCAGATCTCTATTCCCTACTGCTCTTCAGCTTGGCTTCATCCGCCATCTTCCTGGGGAAGATTGCTAGCAGTGGGCAGAAGGACACTTCCAGAACATCTGCACGTCTGTGTCAGCCTCTGCTCCCCGTGCTCCTGAGAGTAGGAGGACGGAGGAGGAGTTTATGATAATCCACTGTGGCCATGTGGGAAATCGGCCCTGGTTGACTTGTTTCCTCCCTGTATCAATATTTTCTTCTCTTTAAAAATTGATGCATAAAAATTGTGCATGTTTATGGAGCATAGTGTGATATTTCGACCCATGTACAAATGTATAACGATCGAATGATGTAATGACAATTTCCATCTCCTTAAACATTTGCCACTTCTTTGTGCTGTACTTTGATGAGCTCACATTTTTGAGAAAAGCTAGTTAATATACAAATAATCTAATAAAACACTAAACTAATAAACGCAAAATATCGCATCCTTAGTCTTAAATTCAAGCCCCACCTTGTATGGGAAGTGTGATTCCTGATAGTATTTAAAATGTCTTTGGAGCCTGACACTTCTGAAAAGGAGAGAATAATTCTTCCCACAAAAAGTTATAGCTGGAGGTATAGCTCAGTAGTTAAGAATGCTTGTGTGGCAAGTGTAGGGCCCTGGGTTTGAGTCCCCGTCACCATATAGGCAGGGCGTGGTGACACATGCCTGTAGAAAATAAATGAATATATGAAATAAATAGAAAATAAAAAAGGCCTGGCTCAATATTTAAAAAAAGTTGTCATGAAGTTTAGAAACAATGTGGAGGTAGCCCAAACTTGATGAAGTCTTGCATTTGACTTTTGAACTTTTAAAAAGTTTCCTTTGCCTCCCCTTCCCTCCCC